>VMDO01003909.1:0-134340 GCA_007922755.1 Pedetes capensis
GGAGGAGGAGGAGGAGGAGGAGGAGGAGGAGGAGGAGGAGGAGGAGGGTTGCCAGTGCAGCTTAGTGGTGGAGCATTTGCAAAGTGCTTGTATGTGCAAGCCCCGGGTTCAGCACCTCAATACTGAAGAAAAAGCAACAAAATAAAAACTATAGCAGGGCCAAGAGTGATCCATCACATTGAGACAAATGAATGGCGTAAACAAGGTGATTCTGAGAAGGGAATGAATGGTATCTATTGGAACAGGGGAAGCTTGTCTCAAGGGATAAGAAGGTCTAAGGAAAGCATGTAGAGCATTTTATTAAACATGGGGAAGGGTTTCATTTTGAAATATTTATTTGTGCACCTTGTAAGGATGCTCTTCCCTGTGGACATTTCCTTGTCCTGCAGCCATGGTGAAGCAAAGGCTCAGAGAATACAACCTCCTAATTGTGAGCCTTCTAGGGTACATGGAGCAGAATCTAACCTCAAATTAAATAAATTTGGGTGTGGAGAAGGGAGAGGAAAGGCCTGAGGGGTCACTGGGACTGCAGAGGGAAGATCAAGAAAGGGGCAGGGAGCATGTCCAAGATGAGGGAGTTGAGCAGAAGCAGATTCAGCACAGGCTGTTGTCTAATGAAGACCCTTGGATGCCACCCACTGCCAGCCTTCACGTGATGGCTGCTCTTTCCCCTCCTGCTCACTGCCTGCTGGTTGCTCACCACCTTGCAGTGTTGAACTCCTATGAGTCCACATTCTATCTCACCTTCAGAAGAGGTGAGAAGGCCATGGACCTCTTATGAGAAGAAAGGATGCCTTACAGGAGCCTTTGACCGAGGTGGGGCCCAGGAGAAACAAATGAGAATTCCCCTTTGAGTGAGGACCTTGGTGGCCCTGCCTGGTACAGGCAGAAAAGAACAGATATGGGAACTAGAACTAGCATCTACTAGAGTTACAGTGGGCAAATTTGAATAGTTCCATTAGTTCAGTTATTTTCTTCTCTTCTCTTTTCATTCCTTTTCTTTCTTTCTTTCTTTCTTCCTCTCTTTCTTTTTTCTTTTTTTTTTTAATAAATTTTCTGGTTTTTGAGATAGAGTTTCACTATGAAGCCCACCTTGGCCTTGAACTCATAATCCTCCTGCCTCTCTGCCTCCTGAGTTGAATAGTTCTTTTTACTTTAATTAATCAATTAATTATTTTTTTGTAACAGGGACTCACAAAATTGTACAAGCTGCCTCCAACTTGGGATCCTCCAGCCTCAGCCTCCTGAGTGCTAGGATTACAAATCTGAGCCACCACACCTATCTTGAATAGTTTGTTTTTGTATTAGGGAATTGAACTCAGGGCCTTGCTCACGCTAGGCAAGTACTCTTCCTCTGGGCTGCATTCTCATCCCCTTTTTTATTATTTTATTTTGAGACAGAGTCTCATTGAATTGTGCAGGCTGTCTTCGTCTCAAACCTGTGATCCTCCTATCTCTTGGCTCCTGAGACTCTGAAATTATAGATGTGCAAGCCTGTACCACAGTGCCCAGATTCTTAATGGTTTTTTAACAGTTATTGAGACAAAAATCTCACTAGGATGTTCAGGGGCTCATTCAGGCTGGCCTTGAACTTGCAATCCTCCTGCTTCAGCCTTCTAAGTGCTAGGATTACAGGCATGTGCCATCACATCCAGCTCTGAGTAATTCTCTTTGGCAGTACTGGAAGATTGAACACAGGGTGCTCCACCATTGGGCTGTACCCCTAGCCCATTTTTTATTTTTATTTTTTTGAAACATGGTCTCACTAAATTGCACAGGCTGCCTCTGGCCCTGAACTTGTGATCCTTATGCCTCAGCCTCCCAAATTCCTAGTTTTACAGGTATGTGCCATTATGTCTGGCTAAATAATTCTTAAGTGCACTGACAATTAGCCTGCTAACCTGAATATAGAGTTTGGCCCAGAGGACAGGCAATATGTTTGACCCCCTATAAAGAAATCAAGATCCCACACAGACACACAGGTTCAGTAACCACTTTCATCCCTTTTATCCAAGCCAGAAAATGTTATTTAGAATCACTTCAAAAGATCATATCCTGGATGTGTGAATTAGTTACCACATGATGATATGATTACATAGGGATTCAGAACTTAAATGGTAGAGTTCGCCTGTAGGATGGATGGTTTAACAACTGCCAATAAGCAGAGAAAGAAGAATTGACAAATCAACTTGTTTTTTATTTACTTCTGGACCTGAATTCCCTGTGTCAGATTCTAGACAAATAAAAGAGTTTATGGTTCCAATGAATATTCATCCACCTATCCATCCATCCATCCATCTATACATTTATACATTCATCCAATACACATTTACTAACTGACTGCTATGTACTAGGAATTTCTCTAAGATCAGAGATTTTAGCAGTGAGGATGAAAGACAAAAATCCCTGCTCAAATACTGTTTATATTTTAGTGGAGAAACATAGATAAAAAACCAAAAATAAGTAGGTATAAAATAAAGTAAGTCATGGAGGAAAAGAAAGTGGGAAAGGAGCAAGGTAGTGTTAAAGGTGGTGAACAGAAAGCTCACATTGAAACAGAATGGTAAAAGAAGGTTTCTCTGTGGAAGTCACTTTGCATTAGGTCCCAAAGAAGGCGATGGAGTGATGGAGCATGCGATGGAGCATGCCATGTGGATACCTGGGGGAAGTGGGCCAGCAGGAACAATAGCAGGGCAATGGTATTGAGCTATGTTATAGTACATAAAGACTGGTAACTTTATAACAGGCAACGACACATGATGAGCCTGCAGTCATAGATCTCTGTTTAAGATTATCTACTGAGCAGGGTGTGGTGGTGGTGTTGGTGGTTGTTAGGTGCCATCGAGTTTGTGTCTAACTCATAGCAACCCTACGTACAACAGGAGAAACACTATTGTCAGTGCAGCTTTGCTATTCATAGGGTTTTCAATGGCTGAATTTTTGGGAGTGGGTTGCCGGGTCCTTCTCCCAAGCCTACAGTATTGGATGTTCCCAGGTGGTCTCCCATCCAAGTACCGATCCTGCTTAGCTTCCGAGATCTGACGGGATCAGATGCCACAGAGCTACGGCTGCAGGCATGGTGGTAGACACCTCTAATTTCAGCACTTGGAAACTGAAGTAGGAGGATTGCAAGTTTGAGGTCACTCTAGGCTGTATAGAGAGACTCTATCTCCATTAAAAAAAAAACAATAAGTCTTCATTTAAGACTACATTTTCAGTGCCAGCAGAGGCATGATAATCCACTCCTGAAGCAATCCCCAAATAATCAGCCATTGAAAACCCTATGAGGGTCGCTACAAGTCCAATAGGATTTGATGGCACACAACAACAACAAACAAGGAATTCCATTTGAATGCTTTCATTTATGGAGGTAAAATTGCAAACCTTTTTGTCTTATCAAACTTGTATTCTAGGCTTTGAGCAAAGTAAGAGAAATCAGAGCAAAACTCAGTCATCCTCATTGTAAGTCAATTTAGGAAGTTACCTGACCCCTTAGCTTTTAGTTATATTACTGCTGAGAGATTTTATCATTTAATTCTCATATTGCTTGGCATGTTCATGAAAAACTTATGTAAAACGTACATCTGCATCCTCAGGAGCTCTCTCCTTACCTGTCCCTTTTATACCAGGTGTGAAGGCTTTCTGTGTCTCTCTGTGTGTGCACATGCGCATGCCCTCATGCGCACATAATGGGATGCAACAAAATTCTGAACCAGAAGACAAGAGATGGCCTTCTATCCCCACTCCATCTGCACCTCAATTTCCTCATCAGTAAGAGATTTTTTTTCCTTCTTCCTTAAAAGGGCTTCTGAGGGGGATAAATGAGTTGGTATATGTGAAAGCCATAAATCTATCATGATTATCTTGGTTTTAATAACTTCCTCATCAGGTGTGCAGATGTGGAATCAGATCCACAGGCGTTTGCCCAAAACAGCTACTAAGATTTGAGGAAATCATTTCAAACATTATTCTTGCTACTCCAACTGTGTAAGGAAGGTAGCTATTATGCAAACAGGCAGCTCGTTGTCTGAGAACAGCTCACTAAATAGTAGCTATTATGGAGCACAGGGAATGTGGGGAATGTGCCAGATCTGTACAAGGCAGAGTCCAGAACCAACTTTGGGAGACCTCATGCTGGGACAAGCACAGGGTATTGCATCCTCCAGCCCCTGGGGGCTGATGGTGAACGTGGAATGGGCTGAGCATCCTGCTGCAGGTTCCCACTCTGTTCAGGCCGCCCTGCCCTTTCCTGGCTGGACTAGGAGGTGCTGGCCTCAGGGGCTCTTAGGGCAGGCACCAGGGTGGAGCTGGAGCAGAGCTTCTTGGATAACCCCTCCCTTGGAAATGAATTCCAGTTCCTGAGTGCAGATTTCATTCATCTTAACAAAGGGCTACTCCTGTTCTGCCTGATTAAAATAGAAAACAGCCTAGGAGTTACCAACATGCAGTCGCTCTTGCCACACGTTTGCATGTGTGAGAAATCTAAGGAGTCAGTTAGGATTTGTAGTGAGACACCTGCAGTGCTTTCCTTTGGCCCAGGTTCCCAGGTTTCGCACCAGGGTGGCTGCCTGTGGGAAAGCACTCAAAACGAGAGACCTGGCTGGGTTTGGTGGTACACGCTTGTAATCCTAGCACTCTGGAGGTGAGACAAGAGGATCACAAGTTCGAGGCCAGCTACACAACGGGACCCCCTATCTCAAAGAGCGAGTATGGGAGACAGAGACAGAGAGAGACAGAAAGACAGAGACAGAGTGTCCTATGCATGGTATAGGAATGTTTCTTAAAGCCAACTCATTTCCTCATTTCCTTTTTCCAAATTATGCAAATTTACTGAATGCACCTACAGGGCAGTGGAAAAAACTTTTTTAATATTATAATTTGGTAGTAAATTGATCATCAGCTGCTTATTTAAAGTGTCTGCCAATAGTCAAAGAGTGTCAATTAATAAATTATTGAATAGCCCCATGTTTGCCGGAAAGGAGACAGAGGCAATTGGAGACATGGATCCTGTCCTCCAAAAGCTTATGAAGTCGTTCAAGGGGAGAGGTGGTGGGGAAGAACAAACAGATGTTTTCAAAACATAATGTTGTGCTGGAGTGAAAGGCAGGGGGGCAGTGAAAGCAGAGAGGAGCGTCCAGTCTGCGGGTTCAGATGAGGCTGCACTGGGCTGGGGCTGAGACGCAGGATGAATAGGAGTTGGCAAGCCAAATTGTCGGAAGGGTGGGGAAGAGTTCTGTGGTTAGGTGAATAACAGGGGCTGTTCAAGGAGCTGTGGAACAACATTATGCCTGTGAATGAAGAGAAAAGGAAAGTATGAGGCGGAATGTGGAGGAAGATGAGCCAAGATGAGAAAGTAGGCAAAGCTGGGCCCGGAGCGGCCTCTAAACCATGCTAAGGGTTTTGGGCTTTCCTCTAGGACAGACAGTGGTTGGCAATCTGAACACAGCCCCATCCCTGGTGCATCTAGGGATTGTTGAGATAAAGCCAGTCAGTCCTCCAAGGGTAAAGGAATGTCAGAAGGGCTAACACTGAGCAAGGTTGCCCTCGAAAGGCTGCACAGACCTCAACAGTTGACAATTTCAGTTGGTGGCTTCTGCTTCGAAAGCTCACTTGCACAGAAATGTGAGCTACTAACCTTTCTTTGTCAAATTTATTTTTTTTATTGACATATTAACCATTATGGGGCTGGGATTTAGCTCAGTTAGTAGAGTGCTGTGCTGCAGTCTCTGAGGTCTGGAGTTCAATTCCCAGCACCGCAGAAATGGGAGAAGGGCCTGGAAATCCACTCCCAAGGCAATCCCAAAATAGTCAGCCACTGAAAACCCTATGAGAGTCGCTATGAGTCGGATACCTACTTGACGGCACCTAACAACAACAACAACAACCTTTCCTTGTCAAATTAATTTTTTATTGACATATAACCATTATATCTATTTATTCTTTTCCATGTTATTATAAGCACTGGCCTAGATGATTTTGACACAGCACTGTCCAGCCTACACCAAGATAAAATGATAAAGCTGCTCTGAGCCGAAGGGAACCCCATCTTTGACACACACTCTTCTCCCTAGGCTTTTAAGCAGAAGTGTTGTTGTTGTTGTTGTTGTTGTTGTTGTTGTTGTTGTTGTTGTTATTGGATGCTGTCAAGTCAGATCCAATTCATAGTGACTCTATGTACAATAGAATGAAACACTACCCAACACTGGGCCATGCACAGGGTCTTTGTATGTTTGAAGTCAATGTTGCAGTCTCTATGGTTTTTCTCATTTTGAATCATTCCACATCAGCAAAAGGAGATGCCAGGGGCTTTACTCTATTCCCATCATTAAGGTTGACTCTAGTTTGAAGAGGCAATTCCTCCCCAGTCATTTCTTCAATGCCTTCCAACTGGGAGGCTCATTTTCCCGCACTATATTTGATAGTGTTTCTCTGCTATTTATAGGGTTTTCAATGGCTAATTGTTTTGGGAATGGGCTGCTGGGTCCTTCTCCCTAGTCTGTCTTAGTCTGGAAGCTCAGCTGAAACCAGTCCACCATTGGTGGTCCTGCTGCTATCTAAAATACCAGTGGCATAACTTTCAGCATCAAATTAACATGCAAGCCCCCACAGCACAACAAGCTGACAGATATGTGGGGGTTGAGCAGAAGTACTGAAGAGAAAAAAAAGGTCTTTATCTTTCACAGGTACAAACTATGTAAGGTAGAACCTGCATTGGGAAGCCTTGTTTTAAATATATTCCAAAATCTTATTCCCCAACTGTGATGTTCACTAAACAAACGTCCATTTTATTCACCAATTATTTATTAATTGGCAGGTGTTAGACTGGGTATCAGAAATGCAGTAGAGAGGAAGATGACATGGGTTCTTGCCCTCAAGGAGCATAAAAGAGCAGTGATGATGGTGGCTCTGGAGTGCTGTGGACTCAGGGAATTCACACGGAATTACAACAAAGCAGTCCAAATGCCATGATGGACACTGTATTTGGAAGGATATAATCAAGCATGATCCTAGATTGAGTATCAGAAAAGCCTTCTCTACAGGAAGTGATATTTCAGCTGCGAGCTGGAGGATGCATACGAGTGAGCCAAGCAAACAGAAGGAAGAAGAGTGCTCCAGGCAGAAGGACAGCAGGAGTAAGAGTCCCAAAGGCAAATGAGAACATGGCACACAAAAGAATTCAAAAACTCCCAGTGGCTGGAGAGGAGTGTGGGAAAGTGAAGCACTTTGAGATGAGGGGCTGGGCACCACGGGTTTTGGCAGCCACATGAGGCTGCCCTTTGCCAGCTACTGTGACCACATGAAGCCTACAAATCCTTTCTGTATTGTACAATTGAGGACAGCCACTGGAAGAGAGGTTAACTGGCTTCCCTAAAATGAAATTAACTATAAATTGATAGGGTCATTGTGTCCTCAGAAGACTATGATACAGGGCATCATTGTTTGGGGGCAGGTGCACCAAGATTAGGAAACACCAGCAAGGAAGTGGGAAAGGGAGCAGGATGCAGGCCATTAATACAAGTGAGTTGGAAAGGCAGGTAACATGAAATGGAAACTCAACATAGGTCTCGGAAGGGGCAGGGGAGCTGAAATCCCCAATTCCTGTTCCTGTCTGATTGAAAGCACAGTAGGCATGGGGGATGGGATGTTCCATATCTGGCACATCTAGTCTGCATGGAGGTGGACAATGTGGGCTTTGCTCACAGAGAAACCCTCAGGCAAAGGGATGCAGCGGTGGAGATACAAGCATTTGGAAGGCTGGCCAGCATACACTAAAGAGGCCAAAGTCCATGGGACATGGACAAGGCGCCGAAATATCTGCTGCACAGACTTCGGGCCCAATGATGAGCCATTGCACCACACTGCGCTGTCTGTATTTGACTTAATTTTACCTGAGTACCACAAAAGAACAGACTTGGCAGTGGTGGCTAGTGCCAGGAAAGAACATTCTGTAACTTTGGGCTGAGGCCACTGCAATAGCTTGGGCTCTAGGTCTACATCTCCTTAATTGCAGTATATACTTCCCACATCTGTTCCATCACTCTGGAGTTTTGGTACTGAAGGAAAACACATCATATTGAGTATTCGAATGTATCAAGTTTAATTAGGGCAATAAACCGACAATTCACAAAACAAGAGCTTCATAAGCAATGGGGTATTGAACAATGTCAAGAATTTGGGTTAATTAGGGAGCATCCATTTGGCTTGGGATTTGGAGGGCAATCTCACTTATGGAATTTTTCCAGAAATGAATGGGTCATGAGTTTAGGGAACCTGATATCTAGTGATGTACTTTGGGGGCCAACTGCTCTTAGCAAGCGGCTGTGGGATGAAGGGAAGAAGAGATTCTGCTTCCTTTTGTCCTTTCTGGCTTTCTGCCATCATTGAACATTGATTGCAGGGGACACTGGATTTAAATGTCAATATTGTGATTCAGATGCTCAAAGATATCATGATCTGGAAGATAGAAACAGATGAAGTCACACTAACCAAACAAACCATGGGACCTCGGGACAACCATCAGCCTCTCTGGGTCTCCATATCATCTGGAAGGGCCTTGATGGACAAGACCAGTGGTTCTCCACCTTGGCTGCCCATCAGAAATCCTTTGAGGAACTTTGAAAGAACACCAGTACCTGGCTGGCCCTGCTGCTCTGGGAAGGGCCCAGGCAGAGGTATTTTCTTAAAAGCAGGGATTCCAACCCTCAAAATATTGGGTTCAGTTTCAAGTGCATGTTCAGTATATTAAAATGTAGAAGGTTCAGGTTTGGTTTGGGTTCAGGTTTAAATCCTATGTATCGAGAAGATCCCAAGGAGATTCTAATGTACCGTCTAGTTTGGAAAGCACTGGGTGATAACCTTCCAGGTTTTGCTAACTCTAGAACTCCTGCTTCTTTTCTGAGCTGGCTCTCTGTTAAACTCAGCAGAAGTCAGGAAGTAGGTGCCTCAAATCATGCTCCTGAATGGCGGCCAGGTGAAAATGTAACATGAGGGCAGGGAGCTCTGGGTTAGGCGACCATATGCTGGACAGCACTTGGACTATGAGTAAACAGATTACCTCGATGCGATGCATAGAACACTCATTCCAGAAATAACAGGTGCCCACATTTTTCCCCCCTCAGGAGACACATTCATAGTGCCAATAACAAATTATCATACCAAGAAAACAAAAACTGTGAGAGAGAGCAGAGGCAGGCTGGCAGCACCACTGAGTTGTACACAGGGTGACTCATTCTTGTTCTAGGCTGGAGGATCCTCGTAGCATCTCTCTGAGAAGTAGCTGTGATTCCTTTGCAAGGGAAGGCAGGCAGCATCATGTGCTGTGGTCTTAAATGACAAGGGACCACTTCCTTCATCTCCTGCATCCTCTGGAAGGCTTCAGACCCAGACCCCACCTCCTAGTGAACTTCCTTTCTCACTCCTTCCCTTCCTTGTTTCCTCCTTCCCTTCCTCTCTCCCTCCCTTCCTTCCTTTGTTCCTTCCTCCCTCACTCACTCCCTCCTTTCCTTCCTTCCTTCCTCCTTCTCTCCCTCCCTCCATTCGTTCATTCAGTCATTCCTTCTTTTCTTTCTTTCTTCCTTCCTTCCTTCCTTCCTTCCTTCCTTCCTTCCTTTCTTCCTTTCTTCCTTTCTCTTTCTCTTTCTTTCTTTTTTACAGGCTCTTGCTATTCAGCCCAAGCAGCTCTCAAACTTACTTTCCTCCTGCCTCAGCCTCCCCAGTGCTGGGGTTGCAGGCATGAGCCATCATATGGAGCCTAGAGAATTCATAGTAGAGAACAGTTGGCTTCTGAGTCCCTGTTCTGGCTTGTTTGCTTCAGTAATAAACCTCTTCTATTGCATGTAAGGCAATTAAAGGATAAGCTTAGAAGCTGGCACCTTTCCTTTAAAGCATGACCCAGGAGTGTGTGTGTTGCTAGTGACAATTTCCTGTAAAAATAACTTTCTCATTAGTGATGACATAAGAGCCACCGAAACCATCTCAGCTCACGGTTCACTTAGAGCCTGCCCCACTCCCTTCTGAGGCCCTTTCTCTGATCTATACCTGACAAACCTGCTCCCTAAGCCCTCCAACACCCACATAATGACCTCACCATGGATGAGTCTATAATTCTCTGAAAGCTGATTGATTCCTCAGAACTCGTAGAGAAGGTGAACTGGAGACATGTATACATTGCTGGTACTTTTCCTTGTTGGCTGTAGAGCCAGCATTGCTCCGTCCAATGGAATGTCTACTAAAAGCCATTTTATTTTCCTTTTTAGGCTGACAAACTTTCTATTTCATCTCCTGCAGCAAGTCTTGTTTGAAAGAACTTTGCAATGACCACTGAGATCATGGAATTAAATTAACCAACTCATCTCAAAGGCAGATTCTCAATTTAAACAATAGAGACCCATATCTGCCCAGTAAAGACTTGGGCTGGTTAAATTTGAAATGATGTAACTCCCCTAAACTAGCTTCATAATGTGTGCTGTAGGCAGGTGTCAGGGGCATTAAAAGGACAGAACACAGTTTCTCCAAATAGATACATTTTTAACTTTAAGTCATATTCTTATAGTTTGGGTATGGTGGCACATACCTATAATTCCAGCACTCAGGAAGCTGAGGAAGGAGAATGATGGGTTCAAGACCAGCCTGGGCTACATAGCAAGACTGTCTAAAAAAATAAATGAATAAATAAAAAATTTATGATTGCTTTATTTGAAAAGCAATGTATACTCCTATGGAAAATATAGCAAATATCAGAAGAAGATTTTGGAAATCACTATACTCTTACAGCCTGCAGCCATAGCCCTATGGCATCCGATCCCATCAGATCTCGGAGGCTAAGCAGTGTTGGGCCTGGTTAGTACCTGGATGGGAGACCACCTGGGAACACCAGAAGCTGTAGGCTTGGGAGAAGGACCTGGCAACCCCCTCCCAAAAATCAATCTGCCATTGAAAACCCTATGAACAGCAGAGAAGCACTGACAACAGTGTTTCCCCGGTTGTACAGAGGGTCGCTATGAGTCGGATACCGACTCAAGGGCACCTAACAACAACAACAACAATACTCTTACAACAAAATAATGAGTACCGCAGCTTATTATATTTTTTTTAGATCCTTATTTTCTTCATGTTGCTTTTTGGTAACATACTGTGTAAATGTGTGGATAGATCATATTTGATGCACATATAGACTTTTTGGAGGCTTTACTGCTTTTCCTCTTTACATGGGGAATAATAAAAGTATCTATCTCATAATTTGTGAGAATTGATCAAAAATGCAGTGAGAACATGCTTGTTACACAGTTTACAGCCTACATAGGCCAGCTATTATTATTTTATGACTATTATATGCTTGTACAGCCTGCAGCTGTAGTCCTGTGCCATCCGATCCCATCAGATCTCGGAAGCTAAGCAGGGTCGGGCCTGGTTAGTACCTGGATGGGAGACCGCCTGGAAACACCAGAAGCTGTAGGCTTGGGAGAAGGACCTGGCAACCCCCTCCCAAAACGCAATCCGCTATTGAAAACCCTATGAACAGCAGAGAAGCACTGACAATAGTGTTTCCCCTGTTGTACAGAGGGTCGCTATGAGTCGGATACCGACTCGACGGCACCTAACAACAACAACATATGCTTGTACATCCTACCCTTTTTACTTGACCTGTAATGGGCCTTTTCCCATGTCAGGTTACACTTACCACAAAATGTCTTTTGCTATCTACGATCATCAAGTTATTATTATTATTATTTTATTGGAAAATTTTAATGTACATGTTAATGTGATTCATTCTGACATGCTTTTCATTGTGACATTTCCATATATGCATTTTGTTGTACAGTACACAGATAAGGTCCCCCTTACCCTTTGTGCACTTCCTCCCCCTGTCCCACCTCCCCACCAAAGACTTCTCTTCCATTTTTGTGTCTTTTTATGGTAATATTTTTCTATATATCCTTGGGTTCCAATTCTGTTTAAGATAGAAACTTTTTCTGTAGTGAACTTTCTTTCTACATTGTCAGTACTATTACATGAACGAATACAAGCTCAGAAAGAGAAATACCACATGTTTTGACTCATGTGTGGGAGCTGAATCAAAATTATAAGAAGGAAAAAAATGCTATGCAGAGGTTGGAACAACAACAACAAAAAAAGCTAAAGTCGACCTAGTGGGGAAGGGACAATTTGGGGAACGCAAAAGAAGGAAGAGATCTAGCAAAAGGAGGAAATCCTGGGAGAGGATGGGGGAAAGGAGGAACAAGGAGGAATGAGGAATGGGGGAGGGGGTGACCTCAAGGTGAACAGCCCAGCTTTAATAGTCCTGGAAATAATTATAATAACACCAATAATACCAAAGAATGGTATTATTATAGATGGACTACAATCATCAAGTTATTTTCTATCCAAACAAATGACACTATTTTACGTTTCATTCTATAAAACTAGGGGGAAGGATTTTTTCAAGCCAGATACCTTAATCAAAATATCCTGAAATAAAACTAAAGTCCTTTTGAATGAATTGCTAAATAAAATATAGATTCTTTACTAACATTAGAATTTCAGATAAATGACAAGATAGTTTTTCAGTATAAGAATGTCCACATATTGGATGAGATATACTCATATTAAAATATTATTTGCTGTTTACCTGAAATTTAGATTCAAATGGGTCATTTGTATTTTTGTTTCCTAAATCTGGCAACTCTATGAATTAGATGCGGAAAAGGGAGGGGATAAACTGGGCGCAGTGGCCCATGCCTGTAATCTCAGCAATTCCAGAGGCTGAGGCAGGAGGATTGTAAGTTTGGGGCCAGAGATGGCCTTCATAACTTAGTGAGACACTGTCTCAAAAAAAAAGTGGGCTGGGGGATGCAGCACAGTGGTAGAGCACTTACAAAGAATGCATGAGGCCCTGGGTTCAATCCCTAATTACCACCAAAAAAACCATAAAAAAATAAAAGAGAGAGAGAGAGGAAATTTACTCTGTGTCATTGTTACTCATTTTTTTTAAAGTTTAATTTCTTATTTACAATCTACTACTTGATAGGTAAGCAGGAAATAAAAGTGAGAAAACAGATAAGAAGAAAAGGAATACAGGCACAAAGTATTCCTAGTCTCAAAAAAGTAAATTGAGATAATCATATTATACCTAACCAAAGCTATTTAAAATGTATAAAACAAAGGAAGCTATTTATGAGTAGCTATTAATTTTATGCTTTGAAAGCGCTACAGGAAATCCATTCTGGTTTTGCAGGTGATGACCCATGCTGTTTTATGAGACTGTTTCTAAGCTTTCAGCTTTCTAGATAGAATATGATTATGTGAAGCCCATGCCCAAAAAGTCTCTTAGGAATTTCACTGAGGATTCAGCCAGTGGCCACATCCTCTATTGAAGACAGAATGGAGACTTGCCCCTAGGCACACCTGCGGAGCACTTTCCCAAGCACCATAGACCAGTGGGCCTCTAATGAGAGGTCTCCTACAGGACCTTTACATAAGAGGAGACTGCTATGGTCTCAGGGAACCTAATGATTCTCTGAGTCTGAGTCACTGGGTGATAGGCAGAGGATGCTTCAGGGCTGGAACACTGAAGGGACTTAAGAGCTACACATACTGGGAAAGAAGACTCAGCCCTATGTGGTAGAGCAAGTGCAGTATGTTTTCTTAGGTGAAATGTTTATGTGAGATAGTTGAAGGAGCAGGTAAAAAGGTGGTAGAGAGAGACAGCAATCTAAAACCTTTCCTTGTCACTCTAAGTCATTTCTGCTGATTGTTTGCAGGGCATCAAAAACATTAATAAGCTTTGGCATGTGATGTGAAGGACAAGAGAAGACATAGGCCAGTACTGTTGTTTGTTTGTTTTTGAGACCGGGTCTCTATAGATAGCCCAGGAGGGCCTGGAACTTGCCATGTAGCCCAGACTGGGCTTGAACTTGTGATCCTCTTGCCTCAGCCTCCCGAGTGCTGAGACTACAAGTGTGTACCACCATGCCTGGCCCCTGTTAAGTATGACTTACAAAATGAATAAGATACTGATGAGAACATTTATCTCTAGTTCTTTCTTTTCCTTTTTCCTTTCAGGCTGTCTTAGAATTCATGATCCTTTTGCCTCAGCCTACTGGGATTACAGACATGTGTCACCACACCGAGCCTGGTGAGAAACATTTCTAATTAGACCTTATAAAGTATGATGCTGTTTCTAGAGTTTCTCTCATTTTGTCTTCACCCAGAGACATCTCTGTAGAATGAAAATCTGACCATGTCTCTTTGTAAAGTATCTCCTTGACATACACAGCCTGCTGGAGCAAGGGAGGGCCTCACAGCGGGTGTGATACAGGTGGCCCTGGTGGATCTGGGACCTCCAGCTTCACCTGCTCCCTTTACCACAGGCACTCCCTCCCTCCTGTTGCCTTGTCATGGAACTTGCCAACACGTCTGATTTCAAGCGTTACAGGACAAGATACTATTTCCATGCCTCCATTACTTTGTATGTATGTTTTCTGTGTTTCTGAGTAAACCCTGCTCCTCCCCTTCATTCCTTTGTACTTTCCTTCTCCCAAAGACTTCCTGAGGGTGAGCAATTTCTCCTGCAGAGCCCGCTCAGTCATCAGCTCTGCGAGGTTCTCTCTTTTCTCCTTGTGACACTGCCAGGGTTAGAGATTCTCTCCTTTGTGCTATTCTACTTTCTTCTTACATGCTATGTCTTACCATGTTATTCGTTTATTTATTTATCTGCCCTTTTCTCATTCATAAGCTTGTTGAGAGCCAAGCCCACTATTTTTGGTTGTTTCTATTTCCACAGCAACTAGACAGAGTCTGGTACATCACAACCAGTAGCCAGGCACAGTGGTGCACATCTGTAGTTCCAGCTACCCAGGAGACAGAGGTGGCCAGATCACTAGAAACCACAAATTCAAGGCCAGACTGAGTCATATAGCAAGGTCCTGCCTCAAAAACAATCATCCAAAATTGGCTGGTGGATGAATCCTGAATCCTAGATTTTAGATTTAGCAATTATTCGCTCTTTGATTTCTATTCAAACAAATTCTATAATGAAATCACAAATCAACTCCCAGATTTTGTTCTGTGGGATTAATTTTGTAAATGGTGATGTTCTTTCTAGGTCCCTATCCTTGAGACCCAAAACAGGGCTGTGCATAATTATTTTAGCTCTCGGGTAGGCCTGTTACCCTATAATTTAGGTATGATTATATCCATCGAATTGCCACTGTGTTCATTGGACTCAGTGGTTCAATTGTCAACCTCTCAGACAGTTTTCCACAGTCAAAGAAAGGAAGCAAACACATTGAAGTTTGACTTTAACCCTAATGGTCTCTTGGAGATGCCAGTCAGATTAAGAGAGAAATTGTAAGACAAGGAGACACAGTAGACTTGGAGCTTTTCCCAGACAGTTGTTGTTGTTAATTGCCATTGAGTTGAGCTCAACTCATAGTGATCCTGTGTACAATGGAATGAAACACTCTCTGATTCTGTGCCAGGCACATGATTTTTTTTTTTTTTTCTTGCGGTACTGGGGGTTGAACCCAGGGCCTCACACTTGCATGCTTTGCAAGTGTTGTACCACTGGGCTGCACCCCCTGACCATGATTTTGCTTTTTTGAGACAGGGTCTCGCTAAGTTATGCAGACCGCCTCTGGTCTCAAACTTGCGATCCTCCTGCCTCTGCCTGCACATGATATTTTTCATGTTTAAACCCATTGTTCCAGACACTGTGTTAATCCATCTACTTGAGGGTCTGCACTTTTTTCATTGACCTGAAACTCTCCCAAACATGATGTCCTTCTCCAGGGATTAGTTCCTCCTGACATGTCCTACTTCAGATGCAGTGTAGCCATTCTTGCTTCCAAGGAGTACTCTGGTTGCACTTCCTCTAGGACAGATCTGTTGGTTCCTTTGGCAGTCCATACTATCTGTACTCAATATCTGTCTCTAGCAGCATAATTCAAAAGCATCAATTCTTCTCCTGTCTTCCTTATTCAATATCTAGCTTTTACAAGCATATGATACAACTGAAAATACTATGGCATGGGTCAGGTGCACCTTCATCTTCAATATGATGTCTTTACTTTTCAGTACTTTAAAGAAGTATTTTGCAAGAGCTTTTCCCAATACAATGCATCTTTTGATTTCTTGACTGCTGTTTCCACTGGTGTTGATTGTAGAATCAAGTAAAATGAAATATTGGACAACCTCAATCTTTTCTCCATTTATCATGAAGTAGTTTACTGACTCACTTGTAAGGATTTTTTGTTTTCTTGATGTTGAGGTGCAATCCATACTGAAGGCTGCGTTAAGTGATCTTCATCAGTAAATATTTCAAATCCTCTTCACTTTCAACAAGCAGAGTTGTACCATCTGCACAACGCAGGTTGAGTCTTCCTCCAATCATGATGCCACATTCTTCTCCATAAGGTCTAGTTTCTCAGATTATTTGCTCAGCATAGAGATTGAAGAGGTACAGTGAAAGGATATAACCCTGACATACACCTTCCTTGACTTTAAACCAGGCAGTGTTTCCTTGTTCTGTTTGAATGATTGCATCCTGGTCCATGTGCAGATTCCTCATGAGTACAATTAAGTGCTCTGGTATACCCCATTCTTTTCAATGTTTCCATAATTTGTTATGATTCCCACAGTCAAATGCCTTTGCATAGTCAATAAAACATAGATAGGCATCTTTATGGTACTCTCTGCCTTCAGCTAATATCCATCTGGACATCAGCAATCATATCCCTGGTTCCACACCCTTTTCTAAATCCAGCTGAATTTTCCAGCAGTTCCCTGTCTTTTTATGGCTAAAGTCACTTTTGAATGATCTTCAGAAAGATTTTACTTGTATGAAATGTTAATGATGTCATTGGATAATTTCTGCATTTGGCTGGATCACCTTTCTTGGAATAGGCACAAATATGGATCTCTTCCATTCAGTTGGCCAGGTAGCTGTTTCCCAAATCTCTTGGCCTAAACAAGTGAGCACCTCCAGTGCTGCATCTGTTTGTTGGAACATCTCTATTGGCATTCCATCAATTCCTGGAGCTTTGTGTTTCACCAATTCCTTCAAGCCAGCTTCCACTTCTTCCTTCAGTACCATTGATTCTTGATCATATGCAATCGATTGAAATGGTTGGTCATTCACCAATTCTTTTTTGTATAATGACTCTGTGTATTCCTTCCATCTTTTGATATTTCCTGCATCATTTAACATTTTCCCTGCCACTCAAGTCTTAAATTTCTTCTTCAATTCTATAAGCTAAGGAATAACAGAACATGTTCTTCCCTTTTGGTTTTCTTTTTCCAGCTCTTTGCACATGTCATTATATTTGATTTTGTCTTCTCGAGCTGCCCTTTTAAATCTTCTGTTTTGCTTCCTAATTTTGTCATTACTTCCTTTTACTTTAGCTGATGGATGTTCAAGGGCAAGTTTCAGGATATCTTTTAACAAGTAATTCTTTTCTTTTTTCTTGTGTTTTTAATAACCTTTTGCTTCCCTCATGAATGATGTCTTTGATGTCATGCCACTACTCATCTTGTCTTTGATCATTAGGGTCTAATGCATCAAACCTGTTCTTGACGGGCTCTCTGAACTCAGATGGGATATACTGAAGGTCATACCTTGGCTCTCATTCATTTGTTATAATTTTCTTCAGTTTCAGTTTGAACCTGCATATGAGCAGTTGATGGTACTAGACACTAGTAAGACAGAAATTAGACAATTTAAAGTCAGAGAAATCACAATGCTCATGTAGTAGAGGGCAGCTGCCTGTATTCTCCCTCAACATAGGTTTTTGGATACCTGCTAATTCTCATGCAAGTTTCAATTGATGTGAACTCATCTTCTCACCTGTTTGAATTCAGGTATATAAAAACCTTCTTTGGAAACAGAGGGGTAGGTTACTTGTCAGTACCCCTCAGACACTTACTGAGCCAAAGGGGGAGTGACTCACCCCTTGTGGCATCAAAACTCTTTGATCTCTGATTTAAGACATATAGGTGACTAATAGATGGGAAAGTTCCCTGGAGAAAATAGTTTGGTTGCTTGTAAGTTTCCTGTGTGAGGAGTCTGAGATCTCCTTCAAAATAGCTGTGTTTTTCATGTTGACCATTCAGTAACTCACATATGGATCAAAAGAAGCCCTAAAAGTTTAGGTTTTCTCTTTTCCTGCAGATTTTAAACAGGAGGACTTTTTCCTTTAAATAAGTATTACTCATCAAGTATGGTCATAAAATTCAGCAGGAGTGGGCTTGTGACTGTTTTATGAGAGTTGAAATTCAATAAAATTTCCAGTCCCTAGAACATGGCTGCTGGGTGGAATTATCCAGGGTCCTTCTTACTTGTTATTGGTATTTTTCAGCTCCTTTCCTTCCGTGTAGCTCTGCTTCAGTGCCGTGCTTCATCTGCCTCACTTGGAATAGCATTTCTCATTAAGAAGCTGTCATCCACATTTGATAGGCTTTTGTTTGCTTGCTTGTTTTATTTTACATCCTTTGTTGTTGTTCTCATGCTATCAACCTTTTAAAAGTCACTGACAAAATCTATTTTGCTGCTCTCTAAAGACTCTAGGTAAAGCCCTCCAAAAAAGGGAGAAGGGGGTTGTTAGATCAACTCTGCGAAAAGTGGATCATTTATACAGACACTAGCTACACACACACACACACACACACACACCAACACACACACACACACACTCCAAGAGTGCATCCTCATGCCTGTTTTTGATCTATAGGGTTCATCCTAGTCTCCCTGATCTTATAATTCCCTTTCTCTACTCTGGCAGTGAAAAACTTGGCTCTCATCATCCACAATAGATTTACTCTTTGCACACATATAGTTTAGAATTGCTAAGTCATACCCCTGTGAGACATTAACTTACCTGAGTATAATATTTGTGTGCAGTTCTTTTGTCTTTAGTCTTTTACTATATAAACCAAATTCTGTTTCCCAAAGTTACACAGGTTTTCTTCTTCCCCACAGTGTTCTTTCTCATTCATTTGTAATATACTGAGGTCTATTTGTTACTGTTGGTTTCCATTTTACCCTCCCTCTCTCTATTACCAGGATTAATAAAATTAGGTTTATGATTAAAAAGCACTTGGCCAATGGGTAAACTCTTGGCTTGTTGAAGAAGGTAACTTCTGTGTACCTTACTTCTTTCTTCTCTCAATTAACCCAGTGTCTGGAGAGTAGTTGCCCTATGACAACCTGAAATCCACAACAACTTCAAAATTACTCTTCAGTCTCTTTTCTTTACCGCTCCCCAACCCACCTTCCATTTCCTGGAGTTTCTAGTCAAGAGAAAAACTGGTTTTAAACCACTCCCTAATCCTTTTAATTTGGGAGGGAGATTGGAATGAATAGTCAACAAGGTAAAAGGTCAGTAGTAGGTGGGTGAAGGTACAAACAGCCCAAGGCTGTAAATTATAAAACAGATAATAGAGATTTTAGTAGATTGATGGTGAGTGGGAGTCAAAGTAATTTAGCAATCATACAGTGAAGAAGGGGCATGTCCTTCCTAGCCTCTGCTCTGGGTTGTTTGGGGGTGTTGATAGCAAACCAAGACAGACTAGGATTAGCAGACTCTTGTCCAGATGAGCCGTAGAGTTGGCAGGTCCACATTTCCCATCAAGTTCAGCTGTTCATGCCTTAGTGTGTTCATTCATTTATTCTATCAATCATCTGTTCACAGAAGAAGATCTGAGTTCTTATTCTGCATGAAGGACTTGGCAGGAGATTTGGAATAAGTGGGTCTCCTTTGGTCACCAGCACCCTGGTGTGCTGTCCCTCTGTTCAGTGAGTGTTCCTAATAGCTGTATCAAAACATTCAAGAACTACCTACACAAAAGTCACAGGACTGCGCTCAGAACCAACCACTCAAAGAGCAAGCAGGAGGGCCTCCTGTGGAGGGAGTCCTTTGGAACATCTCCTGCCACACCCTCAGCTAGTGCTTGAACTTGGGGGAGAGAGCAGACTACCCCCAGGCCTGCTGGTCTTTGTGCTCTTCCCTGAAGCAAAGCAAGCACCCTAGCCCAGGCTTGCATCTGAATCCCAGTAAACAGATTCCCCAATTAATGTGGAAAAAATGGCGTACGTCAGTGCTGGGAACCCACAGGTTAGTAGACCCAGGTGACTCATGCTACAGGTCACAACAAGGTCAATTCCAGTTCTGAAATGTTTGGTTCACTAGCATAGTGAAGAGCACTACAAAACAATTACGGCAATAACTGCAAGCAACAATAAAGACTTCAAAAATCGCCCAAGGCAGAAGTAAGAGAGAGATGATCATAAATACCTGACATGGGTTAGGTGAAGAGTAGGAGTAAGTTGCAAAATTTATAATCCAGATAGTACCAGGGTTGACAGAAAGAAAGGTGCATATCCTCATGAGATGTTGTACGTGCTTTATGTAGTTTATGAATTGCCCTGTGGTCTTGGGGTGGATCAGGCCGTATGCAAGGGTGATCCTCTCTCCCCTTTTCTTTGTTTCTTTCTTATAATGCACTAGAAAAAGAACTCTATTTTGTTTTATCTGGGAGTCAGAGACTGATTGAAGGAGCATACTTTATAATTATGGAAAGATTAAACAATAAATTTGATAATCCTTTTTCTTGAGGAAAAAAGATTTGAATCCTGTCTGTTTTTTTACTGAATATCTTATTTTTCTATTATGTTAGACAATTAAATTTAGTATTTAGAAAAATATTGTAGGTAGAAATGTCATTTGTTCCTCTCCAGGGGCTTGCATTTAAAAATATGTATGTGCGTATGTGTGTATTGCTGTGATCTGGGGTTTAGCTCAGTTGGTACAGTGGTACTCTGTGCTCTCTGAGGCCCTGGGTTCAATCCCCAGCACCACAAAAATGGGAGAAGGACGTGGCAATCCACACTCAAAGCAATCCCCCAAACAATCAGCAATTGAAAACCGTATGAATAGCAGAGAAGCACTGACAATAGTGCTGGGCATGGCATAGTGTTGGGTAGTATTTCATCCTGTTGTATATAGGGTCACTATGAGTCGGTCTGACTGGATGGTACCTAACAACAAGAACATATATTACTATAGTCTTTTGTTTCAGCATTTCATTGTGGGGAATTTGTACCTTCACAGTGTCCTCAAAAGATTAGGAGTAAAGGTGTTTCCACATGTCCAGATCTTAACTGAGCATCATCTGAATTATGCAAGGCACAAATTTATGTACTGAGGTTGGCTGTCCATTGGGGAAGAGCTCACATAAGGTTGTTGGTATTTCCTGCCCTATTAGGCCAAAACTGTTTGTAATAACAGCTTTTCTGGCTGGACTCAGGTGCCTTTGCTTCAAGTCCAGGCCAGAATCAGGAAATGAAGAGGTGTGTGTGAAAAGGAAAATTACTAGGGTGGAGGTTTGGGGTAGGGAAGGGGGAATTTCTCAATCTTTTCATGACATCAAAACATTCAACATGGATAAGTCATCAGAAAAAAATGACCTGCTTTTAGTGGAAATTACCACTGGTCACATTCTCCACTGTATCTCTGTTTCTGATGTGGTATAAATGGACTGGGTAAGTCCAAGATGCTATGAGGTTCTTCAGGCTAGGAGGTAGAATACTCAGTTTCTTTGTAAGGATTGTGAGGGCTTATACAACTTGGGGAAGGTTTTCTTGAAGAAAAAGAATACAAAATTAGGTATAAAAGTGCATCTATTTGAAATGAAAAAAGACATACTAATTACCAGTTTTTAAAAGCTGGTAAATGTCATATGTATCACAAAAACAACACTTTGTTTTTGTTGTTGTTTTTGATTTTGTTGACAGAGGCTTGCTTTATAGCCTAGGTTGTCCTCAGACTCACAATCCTCCTGCCTCAGCCTCCTGAGTGCTGGGATTAGAGGTGTGCACCACCACGCCCAGTTAACAACACAATATTTTTATTAAGCAACTACCAGACAGATTTCTGTAACACTTAACACTTCTTTTCATTTTTTTGACTGAATTCTCTTCAATTGGCTCTTCACATCTCTCTTTTTTCTTTTGTTGTTCTGTTTTAATTTTTATTTTGTTTTGTTTGAGACAGGGTCTCACAATGTAGCCCAGGCTGACCTCAAACTTGTGACCCTCCTGCCTCAACATCCTGAGTGATGGGATTACATGTGTGTTACACCATGCCCAGCTTCTTCACACTTGTATAAGACTTTTCCATTTTTCTGACTGCATGTTCTTCAATTGGATCTTCAAAAGATAACAATTTTCTGATATTTTCTTTTTTTCTTTCTTCTCTCTGTCTGTCTGTCTGTCTGTCTCTCTCCTCTCTCTCTCTCTCTCTCTTGCAGTACTAGGGGTTGAACCCAGAGCCTTGTATGGCTGCACCCTCAGTCCAATTTTATTTTTTGTTCTCAGGCAAGGTCTCACTAAGGTACCAAGCTGCCTCTGGCCTTGAACTGGCAATCCTTCTGTCCCCACTTCCCGAGACACTGGGATTATAAGTGTGAGCCACTGTATCTGGCAATTTTCTGATATTTTCTATAGAGGATGGAATGATAAACCAGTGAACACATGCAGCTCTCCCACTGTCCATCCCTCCATACATCCAGTGCCAGATGCTGAGGGACAAACTGTAGCTGTATAGTCTTTGTGTAGAAGTCAGAGGAGTTAGTACAAGGAGTGTGAGAGTGAGTAGGGGTTAGAAGCACATGCTTCAAAGCCATTCCTACACAAAGAAGGCTGGTCATAATGCAGCAGTATGCACAAGTGACTTTAGACCACATAAATGGATCCTGTAAAACTACGCGTCCTCAAATCAACTTGCCATTTAGCTAGGTCCTGGAAAGGCTGAACACCAATCCAACATGAAATGGATATGTGGGTCACCCTTTCCCATGGCCGGGACCAGGCTAGCTCTTCTTCCCTGAACGGGATTGGGACCCCACACCGGGGAACTGGCAAGTGCAACAGAGTCAAGGATGGCTTTGGGATGTCTTTAGATTTTATTGTATAGCCCCTGTAAGGAAATTGGTGGTGGTCTGGGTGCCCTCCATGAAGGACAGCTTCTCTGCTGCTGGTCTCCGATGATCTCTGTCTTGGTCTGGTGAAGCAGTGGCCTCTGCAATGTCAGGAAGTCTTCTCTTTTGATCTGGCAATGGTGTGACCTGTCTGTAGTGGAGAGGCAGAACTGCAAAGCAGTGAGTGAGCTCTGGTTATATAGTCTTTTGGTAACTGCCTCAACTTGGCAATCAGCCAATCAAGTAGTGGCACGAGGGACTGGGCACAACCAATTAGGAGTGACATTCAAATAAAGGGTGAAAGTGGATGTCATTCTCTGGCCAATCAGGGGATATTCTTTAGTGGCCAAGCAGGGGGCAGGGTGAGGGTCGGGAGTAACCAATCAGGTGTGAGGGAGTCTGAGAGGGCAGGGGTCATCTTTGCTTACTCAACTCCAAGAAGACCCAGATGTGGGACAAGGGTCATTGGAGGCCATCTTACCCTGGGGCATAGATTTCAGACCTCTAGGTGGGCTAGATGGACCTTATCCCAATCATGCTTCCTCTCTATCCCCTAAGGCTATCCCATAATATTCCCTACAGATGAAATCTAATGGAGAAGAAATTGAAGTGGGAAGAAAGAGCAGTATTTAACAATCATGATTTAATGGTAAAGTGTGATTAAAATGTCTCTCTCTTTTAAAATTTATAGAAACTTAAGACCATGTGGACAGACTGATGTGCTTCCTCCTGTTCCAGTGTATTAGGAGCCCGTACAAGAGGAGATCCCTGATGTTTAATCTTCAATAGCCTAATAGCAAATCCACTTATAGTTCTACAAGTGTCTAATTCTCTTTCCTCAGTTTCCACATCCATCTATTCCACTGGATTCTTGAAAGGAACAAATAAATACATATAATTTCCTAGGGGTGGGGGAAGAAGATTTAGCTGTTTTATGTTGTTTTTGCTGTTAGGTGCCTCAACTCAGGTTCAGCTCCTAATGACCTTATGTGTAAGAACAAAACAGTACCCAGCATGATGCCACATATACAAAAGGAGATCCTAGGGGATTTATTCCATTCTTCTCATTCAGGTGACTCTACTTTGAGGAAGCAACATTTCTCTAGTTGTTTCTTGAATACCTTCCAACCTGAGGGACTCATTTCCAGCATATTTGACAGTGCTTCTCTGACATTCATAGGGTTTTCAATGGTTAACTGTCTCAGGAATGGGCTGCCATGTCCTTCTCCATAGTCTGTCAGTCTGGAAGCTCAGCTGAAACCTGTTCATGATGGGTGGCCCTGCTAGTATCTGAGATACCAGTGGCATAACTTTCAGCATCACAGCAACACGCAAGCCCCCCAAAGCAAGACAAGCTGACAGGCACATGGGGCAGCTGTTTTATATATTACTCAAATAGGCTTTATGCATCGGTAATACAGTTTGTGGTTAAATGGATAATTTGAATAGTTGGGTGTAGGGAGCAGAGACTCCTATTCTTGGGATATACTTTAACTTCTTCCAAGTGATGATCCATGTTCCAAAATTCAGAAGTAGAAGAACATATAAAGCTTGGAGAAGATATGAAAGATTAGGTGCATGGTTCCACTGTCTTGGAGTAGCCTGTATTCTCGTCCATCACCTACCACTCTGTGATCAATCAAGACTTTTTCATTACTACAACTGCATCAGCTCTAAAATCTCAACCTCAAGAATCTCCATGGGACCTGACTGTTACCCTTTCCTTCCAACTCTGTTGTGCTAGTGTGCCTGGTCAAATAGTTCCTCAGCACTACTAGGACCTCTTTTTACTATCTCCCTTTTCTCTTTCCCTCCTGTCCTTCTATATCCACTGTAAGATCCCTTGCTCCTTTCTCTTCCATTTACTCACCTTGAAAACTTTACCCTTGGTTAAACACAACTTTCCATCTACTCCTTTTCTCTGTCTGAGGAGGAAGATGTATAGGGGAAAAGCATCCCACCATGTTGATTCCATTCACAGAAAATTTATGACCACAAGTCTCAAGTGGATCCTTAGCAATGTCCAGCAAGCCCAATAAACTTCTACTCTAGCTATTTACAGGGCAACTGTTTTATGCTTTTCTTCTTTTCAAGCTTCTGAGCTCTTTCTCTGTTCCTCTTTCTCAGCTGATACCTTGGTCTCTTATTTGATTAAGAAAACAGAAAATCCACCTCTGAATTCACTACCACTACCAAATCATCCATACATCTTGCCTTTTACAGAACAGAAGAATCCTTGCCCCTATCTAAGGCTAACAACTTCTGTTTTACTCTGAATCCTACTCATGACCTTCCTCCTGTAAGGGCTTCCTTGCTCAATTACATCACGACTTTCTCCTTGTCTACATCTCCTGTTGGCATAGAAACATATCATATGATTTCCAATCTTAAGTGAAAATGAAGCCTGTCTTAAGCTTCATGTATTCTCTAGCTACCCAAATACTTTAAAGCCTATGTCCCCCAGAGAATGGTCTATACTTGATATCATTTACTCTTTCCCTTTCGCCTTCCTCCTCTTCCTCCTCTCTTCCTTCTTCTTCTTCTTCATCATTGTCTGTTTTTTTTTTTTTTTCTTGTGGTACTTGGAAGTTGAACCCAGGGCCTCACAAATACTTTGCAGTGGCCAGCACCCTTATCCTCTTTCTATTTTTTATTTTAAGACAGGGTCTCATTAAGTTGCACAGGCTGCCTCTGGCTTCGATCCTCCTGTTTCCACCTCCTAAATTACTGGGATTAGAGACATGAGCCACTGTGCCTGGCTTGTATTTTCTTTTTCTTCTTTTTCTTTTTTCCTTAAGACAGACTCTCTTTATGTAGTCCAAGGTGGTCTCAAACTCATGACCCTTGGTCCTCCTGCCTCAGCCTTCAGAGTGCTGAGACTACAGGTGTATGCTACCACCCCCAGATCCATCATCTTCTTAATCTACCCTCTTCTGTCCTATGCTTTTTACTCCCCATCCATCATAACTACTTTTGTCCAATTACAGGCAAACTCCTTGCCAAGCCCAGTCCTCATTGAATTCAGTCTCTCAATGGATTTGACATAGTAGCTCATTTGCTCTTTCTTGAATCTATTTTATTTATTTTGGCAAGGCTTTTGGGAACCCACACTCCTGCCTTCCTTTTCCCTCCTTCTCAATCTGTTTTTCTGGCTCTTCTTTCTCTTGAATATTCTAAATTTTGGAGTAGCTCACCACGGGGGCTTCAAATCCTGCTTTCTTTTTTTTTTTCTAAGCTCACTGTTTAAGCAATTTCATATAGCCTCATGGGGCTGGGATTTAGCTCAGTTGGTAGAGCACTGCTATGCAGTCTCTGAGGTCACAGGTTTGATTCCCAGCACTGCAAAAATGGGAGAAGGATGTGGCAATCTACTCCCAAGGCAATCCCGAAACAGCCATTGAAAATCCTATGAGGGTCGCTATGAGTCAGAGATGACTCGATGGCACCTAATAACAACAACATATAGCCTCATGGCTTTAAATTATACTTATATACTACTGATTTTTAAATATATGTCTTCAGGCTTGATTTCTCTTCTGAGCTCTAGATTTGCTCATTTCCTGCTTAATGTCTATTTGGTGCCTCACATCATACCCTTCCCCAAATAAACTCTAATTCTACCAGTTTGAGCCTGATCCTCTTTTGGGCTTTCTCATCCAAGTAAATGCCACCCTGCTCATCCAGTGCCTTCAACCCAAAGTTAATTGACTCCTGTCTTTGCCTCATTATGCTCTTTATCCAGTTCATCAACAAGACCTGTTGATGAAACTTCAAAATTTATCTTGACTTCAGCCAACCACCTACACTCTACCACTCTAGTCCAAGGATCCATCATCTCTCACCTAGAATATTGCAAAACCCTCTGAATTGATCTCTTGTTATTTGCAACAAATTCCTTACATAAACTGCCAGAGCAATCTTTTGAAACTTTTAAGCAAATAAAACCTTCTAATATTTTCCCATCCTACTCAGAGTGAATTCCAAACTCCTTGGCACAGCCCATCAGGGCCTGCATGATCTGGTCTTTGTTGGTTCCTCTGAATTCATCTCTTATCCCTTCTGCTCTGTTCACTCAACTCTAGTCACATCAAATCTGTCATTGCTCCTTAAACACAGAAGATCTTTTCTATATCAGGTTCTTTGTCATATTTCCTCTGATTGACACTTTTCCTCCAGACTCTTGAACATCTTGCTTCCTTCCTTCTTTTACCCAGTGCCTCACTAATGTTTCTTATTCATAGGTGCCATCTTTCACTATCTAACCTGCCAAAGAGCAGACATTATCTTCAACACCTCACCCTGGTTATTTTTTCTTCATTGCATTTATCACTGTCTGACATTATATATTTGTTATTGCTTGTCTACTTGACTAGAATGTAGGCTTCCTGCCAGAAGATGTTATCTCCTACTCACAGTACTTGGAAGAGAGCCGGACACCTAACAAGCCTTCAGTCAATATTTGTTGAAGGAAAGAAAGACATAAAGAACAAAAGAAACACATCCATTGGTGAGGCACCTGCTCTCTATTGCCTGGACGCATCTCTCCAGATCTGGAGACTTCTCATATCGGGCACATTTTTTCTCTCAACACAGATAGTGCTAGTCCCATTTCCCTGCCCTTGTATCTGGGTCCTGTGTCCTGCAAAACATATTATCCAGACCCTGCCCTTTAGCCAATTTTTATAACTATTTCTTTAAAGGCAGCTTATACTTATTGTTGAAATAAAAGACATTTTTTTTCTTTTGGCTTCTATTCTACATGGAGCTAAATACTTCTATACAATGCTGTCATGGTTTGAAAATAAAGTGTCCACCAAGGATCATGTGCTTTAATATTGGGTCCCAAGCTGGTGGCACTGTACTGGGAGGTTATGAAACTTTGGAAGGCAGTTTTTAGTTTTGCAGAAGTGATGTCACTGGGGCAGGCCTTTGGAGGATTTCCCCCAAACCCCAAGGGTCAGGTGCCTCTCTGTTCCTGGTCCACCACACTATGAAATTTTCTACTTTACAGGCCCTGCCACCATCACTGCTATGCATGCCCTTCCATCGTTATGGACTGATTCTCTAACTATGAGCTTCTAATACACCCCTTCCCCCATAAGTGTGTTTGAGTCGGTTTTTCTGCTACGGCCATGACAGCTAATACAAGTGCTTTCCATAGGTTTTGGCAATGATTTTACATTGAGAGTGACAAGAGCCTTAGTGTTGTCTGCTCATTTAGTATGAAGACTTCTCTGGGGCAGAGACTATTTCTTATATTTATTTATTTATTTTCAATACTGAGGGTTGAACCCAGGGCTTCATGCAACAGACAAGTTCTCACCACTTAGCTGCATTCTCAGCTATTTTATTTAATTTTCTGAGACAGGGTCTCACTATGTAGCCCAGGCTGTCCTTGAATTCTTGATCCTCATGCCTCCTCCTTTCAAGTGCTGAGATTACAGGCATGTACTGCCACACCTGGCCCTTTTATTGTTTATTTTGAGACAGGGTCTCATTAAGTTGTGCAGGTTGCCTGTGGTTTCAAACTCATGATATTCCTCTCAGCCTCCTGAGGCACTGGGATTACAGGCATGTGTCACAGTGCCTGATCTGTTTTCTTCTTTTATATTCCCCTCCATGGCTATCTCCATGCTGAGTTGGACTTGTTGTAGTTGTTAGGAGCCATTGAGTCAGGTCGACTCATAGTGACCCTACTTATGACAGAATGAAACTCTCCAGACACTGTGCCATGCCCAGTACTTTTGTCAGTGCTTTTCTGCTATTCATAGTGTTTTCAGTTGTAGATTGTTTTGCAAGTGGATTGTTAGATCCTTCTCCCTTGCCTGCAGTACCTGGTATTACCACTCTGTTTCCAATCCAAAGATTAACCAGGCCTATCCTACTTAGCTGCCCATATCAGGTGGGATTGGATGACAGGGTGCTGTGGCTACAGACTGGGTATGTGGACTAGTCAGTATCTACTGCTTAGCCGTGCAGTGGCACACATTTGTAATCTCAGCGACTTGGGAGGCAAAGGCAGAAGGATTGCAAGTTCCAGGCCAGAGGCAGCCCATGTAACTTAGTGAGATTCCTGTCTTAAAAAGTAAAAAATGGGCTCAGGGTGCAGCTCAGTAGTAGAGCACTTGCAAAGCATACATGAGGCTGGGTTCACCCCCCAGAACTGCAATAAAAAAAAATTGTTGATCTATTGATTACAATCACACATCAGTTAAAAGCAAAATATTAAGCTTATTTTATTTTTAAAGATAGAATTTGTGTTCATATACAAACATATAAGTGGAATATCATTTCTTTTTTAAAATTTATTTTTATATTTATTTATTTATTTATTTATTTATTTATTTTTGTATGATGGGATTGAACTCAGGACCTCACACATGCTTTGCAAGTGCTCTACCACCAAGCTACATCCACAGCCCATTTTTTACTTCTTTAAAATTTTGAGACAAAGTCTCATTAAGTTACACAGGCTGCCTCTGGTCTCAAACTTGTGGTCCTCTTGCCTCAGCTTCCTGAGTCGCTGGGATTATAGGCATGCACCATCATACCTGGCAATATGATTTCTTTTCTCTCTCTCTCTCTCTGTTTTTTTTTTTTTTTTTTTTTCAGTGCTGGGGATTAAACCCAGGTCCTTGGTCATGCTAGGCAAGCACTCTACTACTGAGCTATATCCTCAGCATAACTAGAATGATTTTATTTTTATCCATTTAAAAAAGATATAAGGGCAAATAACTACTGAAATGATCTTTACTGTTATAGACAAATCAATAGAAGCTCAGTGAATTCTGACCCAGTTCCTTTAACCTTTGAGAATGAAGAGCTTCAGAATAGTGAGAATAGTGTCTCCCTGTATGTGTGTGATGCAGCCTTGGCTTTGGGATCAGAGGCCTGACTGCTCCTTAGGGCGTGTCCTTATTTTGAAGGCTGCAAAGGCCTCACTCTTGCAATGACCTCCTCCATTACAGGCTCCCCATACTCAAAATCTGGTCATCCTTTGAGTACCCCATAGAATTAGAGCCACTTTCCATTTCCTAAGCTGGATGACTTTGAGTGATGTTCCTGCATTTATTTAAGGGATGGGGGCACCCAGGAATTAGGAGGAGGGAGACTGACAGGGAGACTTACAGTTTTGGCTAAAGATCTGAAGAAAGACAGCAAAGTGTCTCAGCCATCCTAGAGGGACTGTGACATCTCTGTCTTAAAAAGTTGGCAGTAAGTAAAGCCCAGTAAGCCTTTAAGTTTTGAGGCATTGCCTTTAGTATTTGTTCACTTTCACTTGATTTCTAGGCTTAGAATCAGGAGCTGGAGATTGAATTCTACTGTCATCTGAAACTTTTCAGTGAAGAATTATGGTAGGTATTTAAAAAGAGAATCCAGCACCTTGCTTCCTGCATAATGCTATGCATGTGCTCAAAAAAGGAAGAAGGAACAGTGACATTGCTGAGCTGGAAAAATGCAGAATTTCTTACCCAGATTCTCAGCCAGCACACTTCTCTATTCCATGAGGCTTATTTTTTTATCCTTAGGAGAAAATCTTGCACATTCACACGCTCAGATAAAAGTGAGAAAAGCCACATTCAAATGCCAAAGAAATAACAAAACAATTATCATCAGATCTGATCTCTAATACTTTAAAATGTATCTTTAACGTTTCTTTTAAAAATCTTCAGAATGCTGGTACAAGGAAGTTTGTACAATTTCATTTTCTCTAATTAATTCTTTTTCTCACCACTGCTTCTAAACTTATATGTGATATCCTCAAAGGCAATGATCTCCAAAGTTCCCGCCAATATCCCTCTATAATTTTGCTATGGCTGCTGTAACAAAGTACAGTACTTCAAATTTGGTGGTTTAAACAACAGAAATTTATTGTCTCTTTGTTCTGAAAGCTAGAAATTCAAGATCAGGGGTTGTTGTCTGGGTTGATTCCTTTTCATTGCCTTTCTCCTAACTTCTAGAACTTCATCTGCCTTCGCCATCACAAGAACTCTCTCTACGTGAATGTTTGTCTTTGTGTTCAAATTTCCCCTTTATGTAAAAACACAGTCATATTGGATGAGAATCCATTCTAATGACCTGATTTTAACTTGTTTAATTCCATAAAGTCCCCATTTCCAAATAAGGTCACATTCTGAGGTACTAGGGGTTAGCATGTGAATACATGTTTTTGGGGGGGTCCAATTCCCTGTGATAATCCTTATCTACACTTAGTAACAGCATTGGACAAGCAGTAGCTCCCACAATTGTGGATCAAAGTACGTATCAGTCTCGCCATATGTCCAGTGTTAGCCTGGCATGGTGGCACATGCCTGTAATCCCAGAACTCGGGAGGCTGAGGCAGGAAAATTGGAGTTCAAGGCCAGCTTGGGCTATACAGTAAGACCCTGTTTGGATTAAAAAAAAAAATCATGGCAGTAGGATGGAGACTATTAGGAAAAAGGAAGGGGATTAAGAGTGGGGGAAGGGGTGTAAATGAAGATAATGGTGAATATGATTAGAGTATGTTATATGTACATCTGAAAATGTTATAATAAAACCCACTAATTAATTAATAATTAATTAATTTTCAGTCCTGGGGGTTAAATCCAGGGCAAAATGTTCAGCCAGTGAGTTGCACCTCCAGCCCCTTTTGTCTTTTTTTATTTTGAGAGAAGATGTCACTAAACTGTGCAGGCTGCCTCTGGGCTGGAACCTGCGATCCTCCTGCCTCAGCCTCCCAAATTGCTGGGATTACAGGCAGGTGCCAGACACCCGACTCTGAAACCCATTATTTTGTTCAACTGATATAGGCTAATAAACAAACAGAAATCTCAGCTCGATGTGCAAATTTCATAATCTCGATTTTTTTCAGATGTTTACTACCAAGCAATTGTTGATCATAAGTATGCACAGAGAGTTTACTAGTGAAAACATGCATACCATACAAAGAGCTTTTTGTTCTGCTTCTTTGGATTCTGCACTCGATCAGTTGCTCATCACTTACCCTTGCCTAAGGCATAGTGAATTACCAACATCCATCCAGATGACTCAACTAATAACAAACATCATGCTGGGAACTGTGAGATGAGTCAGAGATGAAGCTGAAGATCAGTCAAGAGCACTGTGCCTAACATATATGCTGGATTAATCAGCAAAGTCAAACTCCATGCTGAGTGTAGTGGATGTTCACTGGAAAATTCTTTCCACTTTGCTGTATGTTTGAAAATTTCCATGATAAAATGTTAAGTAAAAAAAAAAAATAATATAAATTAACTCCAGTGATACCTGATTTAGACTGAATGAGCAAAGTCTGTTTAACATTCAGTTGTTGTAGCTACAAAGAACACTCAGAGAAATCAAGACCAGTTTTAACTCTCTTGGTGATGGCAGTGAAGAAAACATCATCAATTCCTGCTATGATATATCTGGTCCCTCATTTAAACATATTGGGATTGGTAGGCAGCCTTTTGTTTTATTTTGTTTTGTTTAATGAATAGCTGCCAGATCCTACCAATATGCACATTTAAAAAACTAGCCTGTCACTATCTTTAACTCCTCTCCATATATTTGTGCCGAAGGCATAATTACAAATTTAATAGCACGTGTACAGTAAATGTATATAAAAAGTGAATTCCCACTTTGTGAGCTGTCTTTTTCTTAGTCCTAAAGTAGAGTAATTCAGCAAGCAGTGTTAGGAGTTAGCTTATGTCCTTTATTAGAATTTCAGCTCAGCAGGTCTTTGGGCAAATTACTTGACTTTTTTGTGCCTTCTCTCAAGTTCCTCTATCATATGACTGTTCGGGTAGTAAAAGCTCAATAAATTTAGTTAGCTCTCTTTAGAAGCCCTATTTTATTTATTATCCTTCTCTCTCTTCTGTCACACTTCTAGCTCTATTTCTGTCTATCTCTGCAAATCTTTTTCTCTCAGACCATCTCCCAGGGAGGTGCTGAGGGATACCGGCTTCCTCCTATCCTACAGAGACCCCGGGGACTTTCACTGACTCCAGTCTATTCTCTGTCCATTATTAAGAGTGGTATCCTTTGTTTCTGTAACACCCTTCACATCCTGTTTGTCTCACTACCTCACAAATAACTGCTTCCTGTATGAATAGTTTCTTCATTATCACTACTTTTCTCCTAACTTCTATGATGCTTTTTTAAAAATGTAATTATTTAAATTTTATTTATTTAACTTTTTTGCAGTACTTGGAAGTTGAATCCAGGGCCTCACATGTACTTTGCAAGTGCTCTGCCACTGGGCTGCATCTGCAGCCCATTTTTAGTTTTTTATCTTGAGTCAGGGTCTTATTGAGTTACACAGGCTGCAGCTGGCCTCGAACCTTCTAATCCTCCTGTCTTTGCCTCCCAAGTCACTGGGATTACAAGGCATGTGGCACCACTCTTCGCCCTCTCTGACTCATTCTTCAATTGGGTCCTGAATTCTGCAGCCTCTGGTCTATAGAGTCCCTTCAGATGCCAGCTGAAACATTTACCAATAGTCAAATCTCTTATTTGACAAGCAATCAATCCATATGTATTTATAATTAATGCTGTCTAAAACTGCACTGCTCTTTTCTCTACAAACCAACATTTGAAGTCAACCATGACATTTAAAAAAAATTAACTTCATTAGGTTAAACTTAGGTTTATGTGTAGAAATGGATTTTAAAGTGTAAACGACACAATGTTTAAACCATGTGCTTATGACCCACATGTAGGCTAATGAAACAGTTAAAAGATTGGAACTCTAAGGATATCACACATTGGGATAACTTCTTATCAAATACCCAAGGAGGAAAACAAAGAATGCTTAATGGGGGTAATGGTGGGAAGTTCAATCACACAGAAAAGAACTTACTATAGTAAGAGAAGGGCCTTATAGGCACCCCTCAGTTTGTTAGCTGCTAAGCAAGGCAGGGCAAACTCCTACCTTTACAAAGGAAAAGATGCTACACCTTTAAAAGATTGTTAATACATCTTCTAAGTTGTCCTTGTTTTTTTTTTTTTTTTTTTGGTTTGGTTTGTTTGTTTGTTTTTTGGTTTGTTTGAGCTAAAACTTGTCAGAGAGCTGAGTGTGGCAGTACATGCCTATAATGCCAGCACTTGGGAGTCTGAGGCAGGAGGATCATGAGTTTGAGGCTGGCCTGTGCTATATAGCAAATTCTAGGCCAGCCTGGGATATGTAGTGAAACTCTGTCTCAAAAAGCCAAAAACAAAACTCACCAAACTTCTTTGGAGAAATTTAAGAGGAACCAGTCAGAGACACCAAGTCACTCTGACTCACATCAGGCAATCCAGAATAAACTTGGCTTATTACACTGTTGAATTGAGCATGTCCAGAACCATTTGTATGTTTTGTCTTTCCTTTTTTTTTTTTAAATCTTAGTACTAGAGGTTGAACACAAGGCTTCAAGCACTCCAGCCAGTCTCATCACCTCTGAGCCACACTCTCAGCCCCTTTTCATTTTTTTAGTTTGAGACAGGATCTTGCTATGTGGTATAATCGGCCTTCTGCATTGAATTTGCCATCCTCTTGCCTCAGCCTCCCAAGTAGCTGGGATTACAGGTGTGCACCATGGTACCTAACTTTTAATTTCTTTTTCTTTGCTTCTTTCTTTCTTTCTTTCTTTCCTTCTTCCTTCCTTCCTTCCTTCCTTCCTTCCTTCCTTCCTTCCTCCCTTCTTTTTTTTTTTTTTTTTTTTGAGATAGTCTTACTATGTAGCACAGGCTGGCCTGGAACTTGCTATGTAGCCCAGGTTGGCCTTGAACTGTTGATCCTCCTACCTCCACCTCCCCAGTGCTGGGATTACAGTGGGGAGCCACCAGAACCAGCTTCTCTTTCCTTTTTGAAGGTGCTCTATGACCTTGAAATGACCGTACCCAGAAGCATCTTTCTTTTTCAGTTCACCATCTTTCTTTTTCAGACATGTGATCTCAAACCTTTCATTGAGCATGCTCAGAAGTGTATCTGCCATCTTTCTTTTCTGTACATGTGATCTATGACTTTGAATTGAACATGCTCAGAAATGTATACCTCAAATTGAGCATACTCAAAAATGTACCTGACCCCAGGCCAGGAGTGGTAGTGCATGCCTGTAATCCCAGCTACTCAGGAACCAGAGGCAGGAGGATCACACGTTGCAGGTCTACTAACTTTGGGAGACTTGGACTCAAAATTTAAAAAAGCAAAAAATGAGCTGGGTGTGTAGCTAAGTGATTGAGTGCTTGCCAGGCACAGAGGAGGCCCTGAGTTCAACCTCACAGCACAGCAAAACAAACAAACAAACAAACAAAACAAAAAAAGAATGTGCCTGATCTCTTACATGTGCTTTTCTGAGTGAACATGTATAGGCTCCCCAAATAAAATCTCAGAGCTTCCTTTATTCAGAGAGAGCATTGCTTTCCAAAGATAATGATTTTCTTGCTGCTTCCTTTGGTACTTAAGATGGGCTGCGATGCCTCAGAAATGTTATTTAGTTAATATTAATAATAAAATCCAATGTAAAAGAATCCTATTTATTTTCAGGAGACCATGTTCAGAAGTACTGATACTGTAGTCATTATCCTTGTGCTTTAGAATACCCCAAATCCCTATATGGGTTTCCCAAACAGGGATCTGAGGCTTATACTACATCAAAAGTATTAATTACTACAACAGAGGTATCAGAGTGATTCTGGTGCAACCTGGAATTAAAGAGCTATTGCCATTTGGGCAATAGGCCTGAGAAGGGCCCACTCTCCATCTTGGAGGGCCACATAGAAGAGATTATTATTCAAGAAAATGCCATTATAATGAGGGACTACATATATATATGTATATATATATGTCATATATACATATATATATATACATATATATATATATATATATATATATATGGCTAATGTTACTTAAAACTTGAGTTATTTTATCACTTATCAGAATCAACCTTCATAGCTGCCATGATTAATAAGATCTAGACGTTTTCTTGAAATGTAAAATAATAGTAACTGCTCAGCTAAATCTTGTGAGTGCAACTCAGACCTTTCTGGGAAGCAGATGAGGCCCTCACTTGCTACAACAACCCTGCTGGGGCCACCTGGGGCCTAGGGAAGGCCTTAGCCTCTTCACCAGAGTGCCCTCCCTCCTGCTGATTTGTTAAGTTGTTTGGGCATTGGAAGAAGGCAACTGGCTAAGGGAATGCAGTCTTCTTTGCAGGACTCACCTCTTCACAGAATTTATCCTGCCGTTGTACAATCTGCACAAATAATATGCTTTGACACTCTTTTTGTCCCCAAAGTGGTAACTTGAGGAGTTGATCTAGGAATTTATCTGAAATACCTAGGGTAGAGGTCAATTCCATTAATTGTGCTTTTATTTTACTCTTTAAAATTTATTTATTTACTTTTCACACATAAGTCCTCCTAATCCTTTGACTATGAATTTCAAATCAAAATATACAAGTGTTTCATTTCCAGAAGTTCTTCATTACAATGAACAAAACAAGAACATGAAATAATTGCAAAATAATTGGAATACATAAGTTTGTAAAATACTTTTATCCACCACTTTCTTGATTTTTTTTCAAATTTATATACACTTACTACACTTATTTATTTACTTTTGGTACTTGGGGGTTAAACCTAAGGTCTTGCACACACTTTGTAAGTGCTCTACCATGCACACACTTTGTAAGTGCTCTACCACTGGGCTGCACCCCCACCCATTTTTAATCTTGAGTCCTCTGAGAGGAGGGCTATGGGAAGTCTTTCCCATCTAGTGACTGCTCCCTCCAAGTGACTGTAGTGATCTTTGTGAGCTGGGTTGGTAGGTTCTGATGGCAGGGGATAAACATAAAGAGTTTATGAAAGTAGGTTGTTAACCCCTTGGAAAGTCTTAGAAACACATATATAAATTTTCTTTGAGCGGCAGGGGTTGGGGAATGAAGGCAAACAGGAAAGCAAGAGGAACAACAACAAAAAAAACCCAGAGTTTTAAAGTTCATTCATTTAAATGGTGTCCTTCAAGTGTCCTCCCCTTGCCCTTGTCGTATGGAATGGGAAGCCCTTGCATTTGGCAGCTTCAATCTCAAAATAACTGCACCTTTACCATGAAAGCTTTTGAAGGTGGACAGGGAGCAGGAATTTAATGGGATCATTGCTAACATCCTTCTAAAGCCAAAGCCACAGGAGGAAGTGATTAGATTTAATGGATACAGAATTTTCAAATGAAAGTGCATGGGATTTGATTTACTTAATTTAATTAGACCTATACTTTAGGTTATCTCATTTAACTGATCTATGTTTCCATTTATGCTTTGACTCCCTGGCCTTTACTCAATAGGCAAGTTTTCCTTGTATGAAGCAATGGAGGTCTGCTCTTCTCTCCTTCAAAGCCATCCAGGCCAACCAGGGTCAACTGCCCCAGGTCCTTGACAAGGCAGTCTGTCATTGGTTGTTGGAGTTGTAGAATGTGAACACCTGCAGGGACTTTTAAAGCTGGCCACTACCTGGTGCTCTCGTTGGCAGCAGATTGAAGGTTGTTCTTGCAGAGCCTCTGCTTGTTCTGAAGCTGGAGAGCCCTCATTATTTGTGCTGCAGGATATGACTTCTCAACGGCATATGACACTCCCAAGGGACAAAGCCATGGGGACCTCAACAACATATAGGGTAAGAACCAAATATTTATTTCCAGAATAAAAATCAGTCTTGCATGGTCATGCAAGGTGCTTTATCTGAATCACAAAAACCAAGTAGATGGAGTCAACTCATTCATCCTTATTAGTCAGGCTGATGACAAGGCACCTAACCCAGAGCAGAGGATCCCTTTGCCTGGGTGTTTCTCACCATTGAAAAAAGGAAGGTGGCCAGGCGCAGTGGCTCACGTCTATAATCCCAGCGACTCAAGAGGTGAAGCCAACATGGTCATGAGTTTGAGGCCAGAGGCAGCCTGCATAACTCAGTAAGATGCTGTCTCTAAAAAATAAAAATAAATAGGCTGGTAGTGCAGCCCAGTGGTAGAGCACTTAGTAGAGTACGTGCAAGGCCCTGAGTTCACCATATATGCTTGCAAGGGAATGGGACAGGGGCAAAGCAGGAAACAAGCCTCCACATAACCTCTTCTTCCTCACCTTTCAGTAGAGTAGAATGACAAGGAGCGGATGATATGGACACGTTCCCACTGCAGGAGGGAACCAGGCCCTCCCACCTCCCTGCACACCCACTTCAGTGGGAGACTGAAATTATTGTCTTCAACCTCTCTTTCTACCTCATTCCTTTTATGTCTTTGAGATTTTCAGAAAAACGGTGCTGTCATTAATAACAGACTTAGTGTTACTTTTTAGTAAGTACAATATTATTTAGGGATATATCTTTCATTTTAAGCACACATATATACATCTCCATCTGGACTTTGTAGAAATGGTCTGCTTTCTCCACATTTGTTATTCTTCTCCCCTTAAACTTGCGTACATATATAAAGCATTAGATTATGGTTATTTATTCTAAGTAGAACAAGCAAGACAACAATACAGTTAATGATGAACTCAATAGGTATTTATTGGGTAAACACTTCATTTAAGGCATTGAGCCCAGGTACTGCTGTGAATACAAACATTTATGAGACTTGAGCATTTTTCCAAAGGCTTCTACTCTAATACAGGAGATTAAGCTACAGATACAAATAACTAGTTCAAAGTTGAAAGTGGCAAATGCAAAATAAGAGGAAAGTGATGTGAGATTTATAAAGACAGTAAGATCACTGCCGATTCTGGGAATCAGGGAGTGCTTTTGGAGGTGTTGCTTTCTGCTCAGCACTCAGAAGGAGAGAAAGGTTTGTATATGGGTGGGTGCAGATGGAGCAAACTAGGTGGTGGGGATAGTGAAAGCAAATTCATAGCCCCAGGAAAGTGCAATCACCTTCCAGCCCTATCCACATGTTTGTAATACTGACCCACACCTGGTTGTTGTTGTTGTTAGGTGCCATTGACTCACAGAGACCCTCGGCACAACAGAGGAAACCCAACCTGACACTGTGCCATGCCCAGTACTACTATCAGTGCTCCTCTGCTATTCATAAGGTTTTCAATGGCTGGTGGGTTTTGGGGAGTGGTCTGCCAGATCCTTCTCTCAAGCCTATAGCACCCAGAATTCCCAGGGGGTCTCCTATCCAAGTATTAACCAGACCTGACCCTGTTTAGCTTTGGAGAACCTACGGGTAGATGTGAGAAATAAGATCCCCCACAGTGAGATCCTAAGAGTCCTTTGTTGTTAATAAAGACTTTGATTTTCACTAGCTGTGTTAGTTTCTGAGGACTGCTGTAACAAAGTCTAACAAAGTGGGTGGCTTAAGAAACAGACATTCTCTCATAGTGCTGGGAGGCTAGAAGGCCAAAAGTCAAGGTGTTGGCCAGGGCCAAGCTACCACAAGGTTCTAGGGAAGGATCCTTTCTGGCCTCCTCCTAGAGGAAGTACTCCATAGTTTGTAGCTGCCTCTCTCCATCTTTACTTCTTTTTTTTGTTTGTTTATTTGTTTGTGGGAGGGGTTCATAATGCAGGCTGGCCACAAACTCATGATCTTCTTGCCTCAACCTGCTGAGTGCTAGGATTATAGGTGTGTGTCACCATGCCTGGCTCTACGTTTGTCTTCACGTGTCCTTCTCCCCTATGTGTCTGCGTATCTCTGTAGGTCCTCTCATCTTCTTATAAGAACACCAGTGGTCCTACCTTTAGGCCCAGTCTTATACTGTATGAGCTCATATTAACCAATTATATATGTAAAGACTCTGTTTCCAAATAAGGTTCCAAGCAGACATGGACTTTGCAGGCATACTATTCAACTATACCAACTGAATCAAGATCCTGAATGTACCTTGATGTCAAGCTAAGGAGTTTGAATCTTCCCAGGTTAGGCAACCAGGTTTGGAGAAACACTGAGCCCATCTTTCTCAGGCAGGGAATACTCTGCCAGCCTCAGGCCTCCCTAGGTTGGACCTGGTATATCTGGTGAGCTCCTAACACCTGGCTGCTTTAAGTCACATACCTAAGAGCCATACACATACAGGCATTGTCTGGGTGCCAAAGCCCTACCCTCAACCTCCACTCACAGGAATGTGACCCTAACACTCCATCCAGCTCTTTGGAGGGGGAAACATTTTTGTCCCACTCTCCTGTATCCAGCTGCCAGCTGCCAGCTAGGACTTGTGAATAAGAGGTAGGTGTGGAGTTCAAAGCCAGCGTTTCTTTCCACTCTACTGCATCTGTCTCATGGCTTATTTTTGTAATCATGCATTTGTCAAATTAAGAGTGAGAAAGGAGAACTTTTACCTCAATTGGAATTTCTCAAAAATTCTGTTTGCTTTATAGACCACTAAATAGCCATATTGGAAGAAACATCACTTGAAAGACACTTGAGGAATTCATTCATGAATACTTTTTTAAATAAATGAATATACTGAGTGCTTCCTATAGGTTAGATATCACTTTAAGTGTCTTCGTTGTTGTTAAGTGCTGTCAAGTTGGGTCCTACTTGTAGTGACCCTATGTACCACAGAACAAAATACTCCTTGATTCTGTGCCAGGCATATGATGTTATTCATGTTTAAGCCCTTTGTTGCAGACACTGTGTTAATCCATCTGGTGGAGGGTTTTCCTCTTTTGCATTGACCTGCCACTCTCCCAAACATGATGTCCTTCTCCATGGATTGGTCCCTCCTGATTACGTGTCCAAAATACGTCAGACACAATCTAGCCATCCTTGCTTCCAAGGAGCACTCTGATTGCACTTCTTCTAGGATGGATCTGTTGGTTCTTTTGGCAGTACATGGTATATTCAGTATTTGTCTCCAGCACCATAATTCAAAAGCATCTATTCTTCTCCTGTCTAGCTTGTTTAATGTCCAACTTTCACAATCATATGATGTAACTGAAAATACCATGGCATGAGTCAGGCACACCTTTGTCTTCAATATGTCTTTATTCTCCAATAATTTAAAGAGGTCTTTTGCAATAGCTTTTCCCAATGCAATGCATCTTTTGATTTCTTGACTGTTGCTTCAACAGGTGTTGATTGTAGAACAAGTAAAGCAAAATCTTGGACAACCTCAACCTTTTCTCCATTTATCATGAAGTTGTTTACTGGCCCACTTGGAAGGATTTTTGTTTTCTTGATGTTGCATTGCAATTCTTACTGAAGGCTGTGTTCTTTGATTTTTTTTTTTTTAATTTCTAGTGTAGGTAAAATTATAACATGTTTGACATCAAAACAAAACATAGACCCTTTCTATTACCATTTATAGTAGCAAGAATTAAATGAAATAATGCAATATATTTAGAAGTCTTAATATATTCCACACAGCAGTCACTAGCTATTATTGCCCTTATTAACTGCACATGCTGCCAAGTATCTGGATCTAGAAGTTTACAGTGAATATGATATATTTTGCTTCTCAGTTTTGGGTTTAATGTTTTTTACTATCAAAGGACTGATATATATTTCTGAGAAAGATTAGAGATTTGGTGTCTTCAAAGTTATGCAGTGTACCCTAATGTAGAAACTCTGGTTGCTAAGGACTACACAGATAAGGGTAAAAAGAGGGATGCTGACAATGTCATTTTCTTTTACTTTTGTCACTTGGAGGGAAAAAGCAGTTTGGCAGATGTTTGGGCTTGTGTCTGAGATAGCAGAACAACACAAAATGAATTAGCTTGATGACAGCAACCTTGATTGAGTGACTTTTAGATGGATCTGCCATCCCAAAGCTGTCCTTTGCTGTTGTCCAGAGGAACATCAGAGCAAATTCTTGTGTTAAAGAAACTTCTAAGCAGAGAGCACGGTGGTGCACACCTGTAATCTTAGCACTCAGAGGCTGAGGCAGGAGGCCCACAAGTTCAAGGCCAGCCTGGGATACAGAGTGAGAACTTGTCTCCAAAACAAATAAATGGGGCTAGGTGTGGTGGAGCATGCTTATAATTCCAGTGATTTAGGAGTTAGAAGCAGGAGGATCAAATGTTCAAGACCAGAGGCCGACGATGTAATTTAGGGAGACCATGTCTCAAGATTAAAAATTAAAGAAGGAGCTGAGGGTGTGGCTCAGTGGTAAAGCTTTTGCAAATTATGCACAAGGCCCTGGGTGCAGCCCTTCAATACTGCAAATAAACAAACAAAAACTACTTTGTGATCAGTTCACCGGAAGTTTTCCTCCTCCCCAGAGATTATAGCAAGGAAGTCTTCCCTCTATTATGACCAGAAATAAATGATCTCTATGTGTCAGCTAATTTCCCAACACCAAAATATCCAAGGAAAAATAGCTACAAAATGAAATCTTAATTAAAACCTGGAGAGTTTAGAATCTAGATTTAGAGGCATCATAAAGAGTAATGATTTATATATCAGGGAAGATGATCTTTCACAAAGGAAGTGACTTCTGATCCCAGCATTTTACTTACAGGATTAATGTCAGAAGAGCATATTTTATATAAAATTGTAGGGAGAGAGAAGAGAGAAGAAATTCATTCTGAGCCTAAATATATCAGTGAATAAATAAGTTGAAAAAAAGTGAGTTAATTATAACTTAAGAATGCTCACTCATTTTGTTTTTGTACAATAATAACAAATGGGAGAAGGATGTGGCAATGCACTCCTGAAGCAACCCTGAAACACCCATCCATTGAAAACCCTATGAGGGTTGCTGTGAGTAGGAGACAACTTGATGGCCCCTAACAACAGCAATAACAAAAACACAGATACATCATTCTGTTGCGTATGAAAGTTTCAAGAGCTTGTCATTTCCACTTTTTAAAAGGAGAAGTAAATGTGTCTGGCTTACTTAATTTTTTCCTGACCTCAAGTTTTCACCTTTAAATAGACATTGTGGAGACTTGCTGACTCACAGGCAGCCTGTAGGGCAGCATTTCTCTTTTTTTGGTTCTAGGAGAACCAAGAATAATGGTACCAAGAGAGTGGATGAGCTAATGATGCAAGTTATTTATGCATACAAATAAATAGGCATATGACTTTTTTAATTGGCAAAATCTGCATAAAATAATCTCTAAACAACGCTCTTAAGTAAGGATTTTTTTTACAAATACCAAACCAAATGATGAAGTCCAGTCATATGTTTTAGTTTCCAGATGGAGCCTCACATGATCTCTCCACCCCCAACAGGTTAAGTAGCAATTCTCAGTGGTCCTATAGTCCTTGGGATTTACACTATCATTGCCGAAACCACGGTGCTTAATATTTATCGTCTTAAGAAGTTTTCCTCCCCATCAGATGGATTTCTTAAGGACAGACACTTCCAACCTTCCTTGGCTTTAGTGAGTTGACCAAAGATATCAGCCAGCAGATAGAACAATCTGTGAATGAAGGACTGGGTTTTTATTTCAGTACTTTCCACGGCACAGATACTGCCTTGCTTCCCCACAGTCAGAAAACATCCAGCCTGGTCACCGAAAGTGTAAGACTGAATGTAGATAAATACTTACTCCAATAATGTGGATGGAAAACTGAAGGAGATGTGGGGAATTATTACAACTTCCTGATCGATCTGCTTCTAATCCTTTACAAGGTTACCACTAGTGAGCCTTTAACAACGCAAGTCTAATTAATTCACTTCTCTACGTAGAACCCTTCAGTGCAGGTCCTTGGGATAAAGCCCAAAGCCCCTACCTGCCGTGAGGTTCTCTGTGAGGTGGTTCTTTTCCTCTGCCCTGCCCAAGGGAGCCACTCTCCCCTTTGGGCTCTGTCTCAACCCACATTTGCTCTTCTTTAGCTCATCAAAACAGACTGTCTGCTTGCTGCCTCAGGGCCATTGCTTCTATTATTCCTCCTGCCTGAATCATGGCAACTTCTTGCCAGCCCTTCTGCTGTCTTTGGCTGCAAACCTCTTGTTTGACCAGCCCAAAAATATTCAAGGTTTGAACCAAGTGCATAAAGGCTGGACTCCCGACAGTCAGCCTTGAGCAGTCAAATATCTTGTAGTCTCACCTGTTGGATGTGCACATTTGTGTCCCCAGCCTGTCCTCTTGAAGGAATTTCAATTTGCAATCCCTGACCTAATTAATTCCTACTAATATACCAGTAATCCGAACAAATGTCACTTCCTTAAAGAAGCCTTCACAACCCCACACTCTCAAACATCCTGTACTTTCCCTTCATAGCACTCATCATGACTATGATTAAATAACCAATTGCATCATTAGGTATTTAAAGCCTATATTCCTAACCAGGCTCTGTGGTACAAAGCTGTGATTTCAGCAACTAGGATGCTGAGGCAGGAGGATCTCAGTTTCAAGGGCAGAGGCAGCCTGTGCACCTTAGTAAAAACCTTGTCTCAAAATAAAAAATAAAAAAAGGGGTTGGGTGTGCACCTCAGTGGTAGGACGCTTGCCTTGCATGCAGGAGGCCCTAGGTTCAAACCTCCATTACTGGGGAAAAAAAATAGAGCATGTATTCTTGGCTAGAATGGGCAATGTGAAAGGGCAGAGTCTCTTGTTTTTTTCCTCTGTGATCTTAGTGGTTTACATACAGAAGACATAAAAGTTTCAAATGAAAATTATGAGTAGACATCTTTCGGGGACTACTTGGGCTTAGACCTTCCAGGAGACATTTAAACTCGCTAACACTGGGAATGATAAACTGTGAAGCTTGTAAAGTCAGTGATTTTATACTGCTGTTTTGAGTTCCAAAGCACAGAGGACATGAGGAAACAGAAGGTGCTCTAGGCTCCCTACACCTAGTTAAACTAGAGCAGATCTTTTATCATTCATCTTCTCTCTCTCTCTCTCCCTCTCTGTCTTTTCTGGTACTTGGTGCTGAACGCAGGGCCTAATACATACTTTTGCAAGTGCTCTACCACTAGGATGCCCACCTGGGACATTTTTCATTTTTTATTTTGAGTGGGGGTGTTGCTAAGTTGCATAGGCTCCCTCTGACTTTGAACTCATGATCCTCTTGCCTCTGCCTCCCAAGTTGCTCCTATTATACGCAGGCGTGACGCTGAAACCAGCTTCATCTTCCTTCTTTTATGTAAATGTAATTGGCTTCTGCACAAGATTTATCTGAACACAGCTTTCACCAGGGCTGGAACAATGTCTGTCTTATTGATTATGGTATCAATAGACCCTAGAATTGTGTTTAGCACTGAGTGTGTGATCAATAAGTGTTGGCTGAATGATGTCTACGTATAGCAACCTACTTGCAAGTGAACATTTTTTTTTTTTCAGAACTAGAATCTATTGTGTTTCAGAATCAGGAAGTCATGAAAATATCTAACTGCAGATAATGTTGTTAAAATTACCTGTCCCACATGATGAGTGTTTCTTCCATCCATTCAATTCAGCTGCAAAACAAAATCAAACAACACATTCCCCTCCCTAAAAGATATTCATTCTTGTCTTTCAAATGTGTTTTAAAAGGTTTTTTTGGTCTAGGCTCTTCTCTGCTCTACATTATCTTCCCTGCCTACGATCATATCCAAACTGCAATGCATTAATTTTCATATTTTTTTAACTTTCAAATGTGATCAGAATGTACCTGGAGAATGTTTTACTGAAGTGTTTTGGAGAAAGTTTGATTTATTATTATTATTTAGCCTCACAATATCTGGAGCAAACTAAAAATGGACAATTTTCCAGAGTGAGGAAATAATTTCTCAATGTGTTAATTAGCAGTAAAAAAAAGAAGATAAAAGTGGGATAAGTTATATGGAATAGTATTTGCCATTTTCCTGTGCCAGATACTTCTATAACCTCTTCTCTCCAGCTTCACTTCACCCTTTTGCACCAAGCTCTCTAGGCAGACGTGTACAGATGTTGTTCCTAACCCACTTACCCATTGGTTTCCAGCTGGTTGGTCTAACAGCACACCCCTGCAGGAGTCAGAGGGAAAACAATAGGAAGGACAGGTTCCACATTCCCCTGTTTACTCCCTATACAGTTGTAATGGGCTGTCTGCATAATTGCCACCTATGTCCCTACTCCTCTCCAGGAGACCCTTTCCAACCTCTCTCATTGGGGTCAGCTTCCTCTTCCTGTCTCTTAAGACCTAGGGATTATAGCACTTGGCATTACTAGCCCTGGAATGACACTTTTCTGTGTGGTTTCTGTTACTGGGAAGTGCATGTCTGGTAATTTGGCAATAAACTTTACTTTTTGTGTTCCAAATATGAAAGAATTTATATCCAACAGAGAAGTTGTGGTAGAGAATATAGAGTTTATTATAAGTGATAGTGCACCTTTAAGTAATAATTGCAAGGAAAACTGAGGCACTTGGAGAAGTTTCAGTAAACTTGGGAAGGAACTTGGAAAAACCTCAGTTCTCTGGGTAGATTGGCATGAGGATATTTCTGTTCTCCAGGGGAAAGTAAAGTCAGAAAGAACAGAGAGTTAAGCAAGCTTCTAGAAGGAAAAATACCTTGGAAAGACAGAGAAGATGGTAGGCCCAATAGAAGAGGAAGCTTGAATGAAGGAGCCCAGATAAGGGGATGCACACACACAACTAGGAGTAGAAGAGAAGAAGAGAGTGGACACGTGTTCCCCTTAGTTTTGTCCAAAGTAGGGCACACCCAATGTGACATCAGCCCTGAGCAGCCAGCTCTGGGCACCTAGTGTGATATATACCTTGAGCACAGGAACTCATGCTTTGCCTGAAAAACCCTTTGCAGTGGTTTATGGCATATGAACCCTAGGGTCACGGTTTTATAAAATGGTCCAATGTGTTTCAGGAGATTTACAGGGAGTAGAGAGAGGCAGTTCCTGAACACAGGTTCAGGAATCTGGCAGCAAAACCCTGGTCCCTGTATCCTGCATGTAAATGAATTTATACCAGACACAAAAGTTAGAGTACAGGTTTATTAAAGATTGTATACAATTAAGGAATACTTATGAGAAGACTGAGACACCCAGAGAATATTAGGTAAATCTGTAAAGGAACTTAAAATAATCTAGGTTCCCTGAGTGAATCTACATAAGGATATTTCTATTTCCCAGGAAAAGGTAAAGTCAGAGAGAATAGTTAGGCAGACTTCTGGAGGGAAAAGTACATTAGACAGACAGAAGATGGCAGGCCCAGGAGAAGGGAGAGGCATGTAGGTGGTTGCTAGGTTGCTAGAGAAAGAAGAGAAAAAAGGACAAGAAGCAGAAAGAAGAAGGAAAAAGAGTGAGTGCATGTCCTTTCTAGTTTTATTTAAACCAGGGCACGCCCACTGTGACATCAGCCCTGGGCACCTAGCTTTGGGTGCAGTGTGATGTGGGTGTATGGTCTTTGTTTTGTAAATGGCTCAGTGGCTTCAATGGGGGTAGAACCCATTTGAAAATGTTGCAAGTGGGTTCTTCATCATGGGAGAAAGGGAGGAGCCATTTTCAGTCCCCTTTTCCTCTATATCCCCTGTCAATGCCTAAACTAAGCTAACCTGCCTATCAAATGGAATTTTTTGGTATATTTCAAAAGAATGGGCCAATAGATGTCTTAGAAAGATATATCCTTGTTTACACTCAGGCAGCTATCCATCTTGGATTAGGGTGTGAGGTTCATTAGAAAATGTCCTTAGAGATTTGTCTTAAACACGGTTTTATCCACTGTGGTTGAATAAAGATGTCATTTTCAAGCCCCTTTTCTTTCACATTGCCTGTTAATATATCTATGCTAACCTATCTAAGGGGACTAGGGTTTAGCTCAGTTGGTAGAGTACTACTTTGCACTCTCTGAGGCCCTGGGTTTGATTCCCAGTACCACAAAAAATGGGAGAAAGACTTCAGAGCCCACTCCCAAAAAATCATGATTGAAAACCCTATGAATAGCAAAGAAGTATTGATATAGTGTCAGGCATGGCACAGTGATGGGGAATGTTTTACTTTCTGCTGGGATTCTGACTGGTATATTTACTAGGGGATTTGTGATTTCTCTCATTTTGACTAGGAATCTGAAGTTTGATAGACCTCTGCATATTTTTATTAGATGTAAAAATCTAAGTTAACCATATTTGTCAAACATATTGAAATACCTTAATATTATATCTTCTCAGCACTTTTATAATGTTCATATATTCTTATCTTTTGAAAATTATATTATTGTTGGGTATTGCAATTTTTCTTTACCACTACTACTTTGTGTTCCTTCATTAATAAATCTGCTTTGAAAAAAGAAGCAAAAACAATAAAAATAAAATGAAATAAATCTTAATTTGCTTCTATTGCATGTACCCACTTGTTAATTCAACTACAAACTCTCTGTTGTGAAAATCTTTCAAGTCACTCAAACACATCAGATAATCTTTTTTTTTTTTATTCTATGACTTTTTTAAGGGACTTATCAGGTGCCTGGCATTATGCTTGGGATTAGGAATAAAGCAGCGAACATAAAATTCTTTGGAGCAGCAGTCTTTAAATTTTTTTCCAGGATCTTCCCTGAAGGAATTTTGATAAAATGATGTGCCCCTTTGCATGTTTTTAAGTTGACATAGTGTCTTAAAACCAAAATATTAAATAGTTGCAAAAGATATAATTTCTAGCACTTGTGACTGCCTAACAAAGGAATTACTCTGGTGTTAAAATAGGACCTGTCATAAGTTTATTCAAAATCTGGAATATTTTTCCCTAATAATCCTACCAAAGGAGCATTTATTAATAGTCTAATTTCACTAAAAAAATAGATTTTCTTCTAATGAAACAGAGCTGACAGAGGGCTCTTGAAGTCTTGTCACTCTTATCCTAAATGCATGCAGGTAGCTGAGTCATTTAAGGTACTGATTCTTCTGCTTCAAAGTGTAACATAAAAGTCAGAGGGTTTTTATGTAGAAATCTTAGTAATTTAGAAAGGAAGCTCAGTTCATGTCTGGTCCAACCTTTTCTTCTCCTGGGAAGACAACCAAAAGGCCAGGTGTTTGCCTAAATCATGCAGCTGCATGGAGACCCGAGGATCCTTGGTTATTATTTAGCTATGTTTCACTATTGCATGATAAGAAGTTCTATGAACTGTGTAGTAGGTTTAGGTAAAAATTAATGAGAGCTGGCGTAGTGGAGACACTTGCAATCCCAGTACAGGAGGCAGAGGGAGGAGGATCATCAGTTGGAGGCAAGATGAAACCTTTTATCAAAAATAATAATAATAAGGGGGCAAATAATTGCAACAACAATAATACTGCATTATAATGAATGCAAGTCCCAAATATAATCATTTCTTTTCACTCTTCTCTTATATTTTTACTATTTTATTTCTTCTGCATTGTCTATAAAACACTTGATTTAAAGTTTTGATTTAGTTTTGCATTTCTATTAGGGACAAATTTACCATCTCTCTGATTTGTACATCTAACTTTTATTTCACTGAAAAACTAGAAATAAATTCGATTTCATTTTAGAAAGCTAAGACCTGAGAGAATTAATTTCCATTACTCAGTATTGTAGGTAATAGAGTTTGACAAATGATGCAATCTTTAATAATAATTTTAGGTGACTCCTTTGAGCTAACCAATATCAGTTTAATCAAACAGTTAGAAGAAGATTTTAAGACCCTGTTACACTAATTTAATTCTGGGTAGCTTAATTATTTTCAATAAGAGATTTTTGGTATGATTGAAACTCAATTTGGAAAGTAAAGTATATAATCAACTTTGAAGAGCTGATAGAAATACTTTCTGAGTTACTATTCAAATCAATAAAAGAGAATTTCCCTGAGTTTAATCCTTGGCACACACACATACACACAAAAGGATATCTCAAATATTTTTGTAACATTTTATTTTTGGCATAATTTTCTAAATAGTAAGCCATGGAGGTGGTACATCCCTGTGATACCAGCGATGTGGAAGATCATGAGTTAGAGGCCAGAGACAGCCTGTGCAACTTAGTGAAACCCTGATTCAAAATTTTAGAAGAATTAAAAATGGGCTGGGGGGTTTCAGAGCAGTGGGAGAAAATGGGCTGGGGGGTTTCAGAGCAGTGGGAGAAAACTTGCAATGCATGTATGAGGCCCTGGGTTCAACCTCCAAGTACTAGAAAAAAAATTCTAATACTGAAAATGAGGAAATTAACCAAAGGAACTAATTTGCAGAACTTTGCAGCTGGTTACAGAATTAATATCAAAATCTACTACTTTTCATGCATGTATCTTTGTCAGGGACAGACTCTTACATAAAAGGCAAAATTTTAATGCTACATTTACAATATGTTTTTATGCTCCCTAAAGACAACTGAACTTAACATTTAGAGTAAATGTTCACTGAGAATTATACTAGAATGTTCATAACCTTATAATGTGAACTAGAACTTGCACTGGAGGCTTTTCACTTGAAGAAAACCCAAAATGAAACCTAACCTAGTAAAAAAATATACATAGGGTGATAATTCACACTGCAAGTTTATACCATGAAATATGTATGTCTCAAATGTTGAAAAGAGAATTGATTTTGAAAATCATTTTGCACCAATGCTTGACTGAAGAGCTCCTTTTTTATTTGTGTATTTACTGAATATTTTAAAAGTAGGAAAACTCTTGTTTGGGTCTTCTTAACTGGCTCTTCTCCATAACTGGCCTTATTCTCATTTTCTCCTGACACACTCCTAATCCCATTTCCTTGTTTGTGGATTGGCACAGATTTTTCACCATTATCTCAAACAAAATTCCAGGCATATCTCTGTACTACCAATATCTGATGAGAGTGCTCAGCTAAACCCAAGAACAAAAGGACTTTTTACTGTAGTTCTCTATGCCCCAAACACACACAAAAATTGCAGAAGCTTTGAAGTTATAGCTCTTTTATTAAAATCATCCAATTCTAAGGAAGGCTGACTCCCTCACAAATTCTATAAATAGGAAGGAAGATAGCTTAGCATGTATTTTTCCTTGGTACAAAGAAATTTCCTTGGGGTGTGGGGTGAGGGTGAGAAGGTTGGGAGAGTTAGTTATTCTGAAATGTACTTCATGTGAAATCCAATAGAGTCATATTTATATGCTATTTAAAAATTAGCCTGCAGCCGTAGCACTGGCATCTGATCCCGTCAGATCTCAGAAGCTAAGCAGGGTTGGGCCAGGTTAGTACTTGGATAGGAGACCAACTGGGAACTCCAGATACTGTAGGCTTGGGAGAAGGACCTGGCAACCCACTCCCAAATAACAGTCAGCCATTGAAAACCACTCCCAATATAATAATCAGCCAGTGAATAGCAAAGAAGCACTGACCATAGTGTTTCACCTGTTGTATGTAGGGTTGCTCTAAGTCGGACACCGACTCGAGGGTACTTAACATTTAAAAATTATAGTAATATTATAAACTGAGATACACTTTAGAATCTGTACTCATGTTACACTTTCAAAGTCTAACTTTCTAGTGTAGAACTAGATGTTGTTACCATAATATCAGTGCTGTATTAGAACTGCCTTGTTAAAGCTGCTTGTTATATTTTCATGAATTTTGTGAGCCAATTGTCCAAGAGTCATTATTAAAAATCAAAGTATAGGCTGGTACAGTGGCGCATGACTATAATCCCAATGACCCAGGAGGCTGAGGCAGGAGGATTGTGAATCTGATGTCAGAGGCAGCCTTCAAAATTTAGTGAGAATCTGTCAAAAGCAAGAAAGAAACAAACAAAAAACCAAACTGAAGATATGGCTCAGTGGTGGAGTTCCTCAATACTAAAAGGAAAAATAATCGAATTATATAAACATAAAATTTAAATTATATTAAAAAACTAATAAATATTCAAACTTCACAACTACATTTTCTATTACTTGTGTACTTGAAGTATTTATGTCTACAATATTTATGCCCAGTTAAATTAGAATTTTAGATAATGAATAGTGTTTTAGTAAAATTATGTTCAAAATACTACATGGGAATTCTTATACTAAAATAATTATTTGTTTAGCTGAGATTTTAAGTAGGCATCTTGGATTTTTATTTGTGGAATCTAGAAGATTCTATGTGGACCAAATATATAATAATATATTACAGCACATCTCTTCCTAAATCTGTTCATTGACTTGATGTTGTTTCCTTGAAACAGTCATATTGTTGTTAGATGCTGTAGAGTCATATCTGACTCATAAAGAGTCTCATAGGGTTTTAGATGGCTGATTGTTTCAGGATTGTTTGGGGAATGTGTTGCCATGTCCTTCTCCCTCTTTTGCACTGCTGGAGATCGAACCCAGGGCCTCAGATACTGCAGAGTGGCACTCTACTAAATGAGCTAAACCTTAGCTCTAATCTGTCATAGTAGGTGCATTTACCCCAGAGGAATCAATACACTCTACAAATCAGGGCTCTTGTTGTTAAATATTTAGCAATATACAACTGACTGAGTGTAGTCTATTTAAATCATTTTCACAGTATTAAAGATACTTAGACTCTAGATGCTCAGAATGGATTACTTCTTTGATTATTTGGTCACTGCAATAAACTAGTTTATACACATGCTCTTATTATTTCCTCTAGGCATTTAGTATTCCACTATTATTTGCAATATTATTTGCAGAAAACTTCAAGTGGATGAGTTTTAGCCCTGTGTTGTTGCTGTTGTTAGGTACCCTCGAGTCAGTATTCCACTCATAGCAACCCTGCATACAACAGGGGAAACACTATTGTCAGTGCTTCTCTGCTGTTCATAGGGTTTTCGATGGCGGATTGATTTTTGGGAGTTGGTTGCCGGTCTGTCTCCCAAGCCTACAGCACGGGGTGTTCCCAGGAGGTCTCCCATCCAAGTACTAACCAGGCCTGACCCTGCTTAACTTCTGAGATCTGATGGGATCAGACGTCACAGGGCTATGGCTGCAGGCTTAGTCCTGTAGAGTTTTTTATTTTGTTGTTATTATTATTGTTGCTGTTTTCTTGTTTGTTTTTGAGAGTTTTCTTGCTATGTAGCCCAGGTTGGCCTCCACCTCCTAAGTGGGGGGATTACAGGTGTGAGCCACCACTCCCAGCAGTCCTGAAATGATGTTTTATTCAATATTAGGCTGCTGCAATGATGACCATAATATTTTAACCATTCTTTAATTATTTTATAAGCAGAAGCCCAATTAGATTTTTCTATCTTCCAGCATATTTTTTAAATGTATGTCTGTAACAACTTGTAAGGTTAGACTAGTATAAAGAATTATAGGGAGAGGATTAAACACCAGATAACAAGTTGAAGTAATGTGAGAAAGATATGTTTAAAAAACAACAACAACAACAACAACAACAAAACCCTATGGTTTCTTTCTTTACTCTTAGCTCTGTAATAGAGTCCATTGATGCTTCTCACTGCCATTGCTATGTTTTTTGTTGTTGTTGTTTTGCTTTTTTGTTTTTTTGTGGTACTGGGGGTTGAACCCAGGGCCTCACGCTTGCATGCTCTGCAAGTGCTGTACCACTGAGCTGCATCCCCAGCCCAGGTTTTTACTTTTTGAGACAAGGTCTCGCTAAGTTACACAGACTGCTTCTGGTCTCTGACTTGCGATCCTCCTGCCTCCGCCTCCTGAGCCGCTGGGATTACAGGTGTGTGCCACCATGCCTGCCTTGCTTGTGTTATAGAGGATGCAATAAGCCAAATAAAATTGTTTACAGGTCAACTCATTGAAGATATTTTTACTCTTTTCACTCTTCAAATTAAATGAGTGAAATGAGAGAGGAGATCAATTAATCATTGTAGTGGCTAGGCCTTGGGAAATGGAGGTCAGCGACCTTAGAGGGTTGATGAATGAATTTGATCTAGGGGAGGACTGGCAATATCAGGTTTCTGGCTGCCTTACTTTAATCATTTATGTGTGTCCTATTATTCATAGAGAAAGATATAGTACTGGCAGCTCCAAGTTCAAGTTCATCAATATTGCACAGCAGATGCAGTTGTTCCCAGAACAGCACTTAGTCAGAATAACGCTTAGTCTGAACAGCACTTAGAAAGTATAAAAGTCAAACAACTGCCTTGTAAATATTCATCAGGCACAGAAGTGCTTATTAGGATTATTGAGGTTGAAATTTTCACCTGTCTCTCATTTGCATCTCTTCACCCTTTGAGGCAGTATTATTGTTGTTCTGCTCCTTGTCACCCTCCTCTTGTTCTGGTTGTATTTCAAAAATTATAAGCCTGGTAATTTAAAAGCATGGGTAGTTGTTTTCTTTATTTTGATTTAAGCTGAACACCTATGCCTCTTTTACACTCTTGCTTACTATTGACTGAACAAGCCTAGATTTGAGGAAAGCTAGTATTTTAGTTGTGCTTATTTTCTTTCAGCAGAAAATATATGAAGTTTGGGCTCCTCCACATACAAATTATTGTGTTAATAGAAACTGAGTGCATTCTAACAAAAATGGTTATTTTGGAAGCAATCCCTTAAATGTATAAAATAAAATAAAAAATAAAATAAAACAAATAGCTAATGGATTAATGTCCTGAGTTGAATCATAAAGGGGGAGGAGGAATTGAGTATGGTGGTGCATGCCTGTAATTCTAGCACCTGGGAGACTGAGGAAGAAGTATCAAGAGTTGGAGGCCAGGCTGGCCTGTACAGCGAGATCTTGTCTCAAACAAGCAAGCAAACAAACAAACAAAAACTGGGACTCAGGATACTGGCCAGGGGGATTGCAAGTTCAAGGGGATCCTGGGTTACATAGACACTATCTTAAAACACAAAAACATTGAATCACAAGATAGCCTAGCAGTCCATTTCTATTTGTCACTAAAGGAAGAATTCTTCTACACTCAGGAATATGGCAAAGAAATACAAATAGAAAGTACAGGGACTTCTTTTAGAAGTTTTGAATTTTGGTAGATTTTTACATGCCTTCTATCCAAATAACCTTTTTGTTTCCAAGTTGTTCTGATGCTGTGCTACCTCATTTGAGGATATGTCATAATATCACCCACAGATGGGAAAAAATTACTCTTAATGCTCTAAAAAATAGGAAGAATAAATATTATCCAAGATGAGAAGTATTTGGATCATCTCATGTTCCTTAGTTACATATACACAGTACTAACATAAATAGGCACACTGGGCCTTAAGGACATACTTTGAGAAGTGATCTAGTAAAGAAGTAGAGGGCCATAGCTCAGTGGTAGGCTACATGCTCAGCATGCTGGTAAAAGTTCAGGTGGCTGGCAATAATTTGGGGGTGATTCTGAAGTCTTTCAATCTTTAACTTACATACATGGATATAATGTATATATTTAATATATACTATATAATATACTTTTATATAATATATGTATATACTTTACATATATTTCTCTGTACTCTTTTATATTCTATGTATACACAGTATCTTTACAGAATCACTTATAACATTCCCCCCTATTTTACATTGCTATTCTTTCTGAAGGGTCTGTCACTGTGCCTGGGACATACATAGCATGTTTTCAATATATTATAGATGTTTCATGAATAAATGAATGTGTATCTCTATAGGCACACATAGTATATATCATGCAAAGACAATTTAAAATGCAGGAGCAAAACTCACACTGTCCTTGGATGGATATAGGAAGTGGAGTGAGTGTATTAGGGGACCATCTGCTTGGTTCACCTGCCTCACTGCTGTTGCTGATGCTTGTGAAACAGAGCATGTGCTGTGTGAAGTGGCAAGATGGCTGCTGAGTTCAGCCTGGCCACAGCAGGTATGGTGGAAGGCAGTCCCAGCTGCTTAGATTTTGCCCATTCTATCGCTCAGAAAATTAGAAATGCAGACCATAGAACACAGGGACTCAGCCTCACACAGTCATGAGTGTTGATGTGGATGGAGTAGCAGCTGAATGCACTAGACTGATGAGTGTAAGCCTGGGCGGAAGCCCTATGGGTCACTCATTCATCACATATTTTTCTTATCAGTAAGATGAAGAGTTTAAACTGTGTGACTTGCAGGCCCCTTCCAGCCCTAAAACTCTACTGTGTATTGTCTGTGGGGAGACAAATGTATATATATATATATATATATATATATATGTATATATGTGTGTGTGTGTGTGTGTGTGTGTGTGTAGCTCATCTCAGCCATATCTTTGCAAACTAGACATGACAAACAGTGTCATCCATGCTTTCTTACTCCATCATTATGCAATTATGATCTTGAATTATTATGGTCCAAAACAGTGACAAATTTTTCTAGTTACCAAGCTACCCTACCCTGCTATGCTTTACCTTAATCATGTATGCACATGTGTAGGCTGTGTGTGGGAGGGGTGTGTTTTAAAGAGCCAGTTAGAGAAGGAATGTTTGAGTTGGGGAACAAAATTATCTAGCAGAATATGCATTTGTGTTGTTTCTCCAAAACCCAATTGACTGAGCTGGGCACTTTTGTATAGGTCTGTGATCCTAGTTACTGGAGAGGCTGAGGCAGGAGGATTTCAAGTTCAAGGCCAGAGGAAGCCCATGCAATTTAGTGAGACCCTGTCTCAAAATAAGAAAGAAAAATAGGGGTTGGGGCACAGCTCAGTGGTAGAGCTCTTGCCAGCCGTGAGTAAGACCTTGGGGCCAATCCCCCAATACTACATAAAACAAAACAAAAAACCCAATTTAATACCATTAGGATGTTATTTGAAATCTATTACCACTGTCAGGGACAGAAATGGCTGGTAAGGCCTTTGGCATTACATCAGAGGTCTAGGTCACTGCACACAGAAGAAGAAATAGAATTTGGTAATGGATTCTTTTTATCCACTAGTTTATGTATTATTATTGGATTTCTCCCATTGATTTTCTTTTGGGTGTTTTTGTTTTTGTTGTAGCTTTACTTTTTCTTTTTTAGATCTAGGAGTTATCTTTCACTAAATGTAGCTGTTAATTATGTACTGAATATGTTTCTTTTGTTTCTTTATATATAAGTGAATTCTAAGCAAAAGTTTCCAAATGTTCATTTTTGAAAACACAGTATGGGTGCTAACAAACATAAACATTTCGACAGATCAATTGAGGTAACTATTGATTAAAAACAAAACAGAACAAAACAAAAACTACCTGGGAACTCTAAGACTGACATTTAGAAACAATCTTATCAATTTAGCTAACAAGCTTGTGTTTTCCAAATCTTTTTGACCATAACCTACAAAAAACAACTACATATTTCTCACTTTGATCTAATACATGCAAGGAAAGTTTCACTACATAAAATTTTTCTCTTACTATGTGTGAAAAAAATTCATCTATTATATTTTTTAATAACTGTTAATTCACTAAGTTGATTCATTACTTACTTAAGAGTAAAAAGCTACAGTTTGAAAAATACTGTTTGAAAACAACAATATTCTGTCAAACATACACATGTGCACACAGGTATAGTTGCTTGTCCTTAGAGTAAATGTATCTCTGAATCAGTGAATTATGTTGTAATGAAGCAGCCTTGCTGTGAACCTTTGGCTGTGAAAACTAGCAGTAATACTGATCGCTTTTGTCATAGTCAGGGGAGACTTAGGTCAGAAGCCATTCTTGTTCTGTGCAAGGTCCCTCCCTACTCTGATATCAACGTCTTCCTCAAGACCACTGTGTTTGTGCTGAGAGGGCGTTTAATTGATCTGATTTGAGGGAAGAAAAGGCCCCTCTTCACTTGTGTGCCTCTGCCCCCAGGGGGCTTTGGAAGTGGAAAAGCTGGGGAGACTCATGGATCTGGGGATGCAGCTCTCCACCACTGACCAGTTGGCTTGAGACTGTGCTGGGCTTGGAAGAAGAAATGTCATCACCAGATTCCACTGCTGTGCATCCACTGAGTCTGCTGGTGAAGGCTCAGTGACCTCAGCTCAGCCATTGCTGTTCCTTGCTTCCTTAGAGGAGACTCAGCTGTGTCTGAGATTGCTATGGCCAGCCACATCCAGGACATTATCTCTCTCCTAGGTGTATAGTCAGTCATCTTCCCTGACAGTCAGTGCAGCCACAGGATGCGAGGAGAAGTATTGTCTCCCTTGCCACGCTTAGCCCTGAAACTTCCCTCCACCATCCTGGCCCTCTTCCCACACTTGCTACAGGCTGCAGAGAGAGAACTCTGCTCGATCAGAGGAGGGAGAGTCACCTACTGTCCCACATTGTGCTGTGACATGAGCATGGAATTTTTTTTTTTTTTTCAGTACTGGGGAGTTGAAGCCAGGGCCTCACATATTAGGTAAGCAGTCTACCACAGAGCTGCTCCTCACTCCCTTTTTATTTTCTATTTTGAGACAGAGGCTCACTGAGTTACACAGGCTGCCCCTGGCCTCGGCACCGCGATCCTCTTGCCTCTGCCTTTCGAGTCTCTGGGATTAGAGGTGTGAGTTACCATGCCAGGCATTCCTTTAATTTTTCATCATGTGGCTTCCTCAGTCTCCCAGTGTGAACCAATCATGTTAGCTCTGCCATCCCCCTGCCTGTCCCCTTCAGATTGCTTCTAAAATAAAGTCAAAACTGCTTGCTGTGACATACATGGCTCTACATGGTTTGAACCTCCGTCCTCTCCATCTTCTTCATCGTTACCATCCCTAATGCTGTTTTTCACCTTGCTCTAATTTTCTTTTTTTTTCTTTTTTAGGCTTTTTTTTATTCTTTTATTCTTCTCTTTTTCATAGGTCTCACTATGTATCCTAGGCTGGCCTCAAACATTTAGTCCTCCTGCCTCAGCCCCTCCAGTGCTGGGATAACAAGTGTGTGCCAGAACATCTGGTTCACTTGGCCTGCTTTGATTACGCAGGCCTTCTTTAAATCATTTCTACCCCTAGTCCTCTCTCTGGCCATAGGTGTTTGCATATGCTATACCTTTTGCCTAGAGTAGAGGTCATAGGTATTTTCTGTAAAGGTTCAGAGAATAAATAGTTTTTGTGAACCATACCATTTCTCTCCCAAGTATTTGAATCTACCATTGTAGTTCGAAAGCCACCACTGACAATATGTAAATAAGTGGCTTTGGCTGTGAGCCAATAAAATTTTATTTAAAAAACACATAGGGGGTTGAGTTTCACCCATGGGACATAATTTTCGCCTAGAATTTCCTTTCTTCCTTTCCTTTTTTTTCCTGCTGTGCTTCTAGGGCCTTGTGTATGCTAGATAAGTGTTCTACCACTGAGCTATATTCCTAGCCCTTCTTTCTACTTTTCCTACATAGTAACCAGTCTTATAATCCCTTAGCTCAGCTAACATATTCCTTCCCTGATGAAGCTGGCACTAATTTCACTGACTAGGTTATATCATCTTATGTTGTTGTTGTTAGGTGCTGTCGAGTTGTATCTGACTCATAGTGACCCTCATACGGTTTTCCATGGCTGATTGTTTTGGGATTGCCTCTGGAATGGATTGCCACGTCCTTTTCCCATTTTTGCAGCGCCAGGAATTGAACTTGGGACCATCAGAGACTGCAGAGTGGCACTCTGCCAACTGAGCTAAGTCCCAGTCCCATATCATCTTATGTTGTTGTTAGGTACTGTCGAGTCAGTATCCTACTCATAGAGACTCTACATACAATGGGCAAAACACTATTGCCAGTGCTTCTTTGCTATTCACAGGGTTTTCAATGTTGGATTGATTTTTGGGAGTAGGGTGCCAGGTCTTTCTCCCAAGCCTACAGCACCTGGTGTTCCCAGGTGGTCTCCCATCCAAGTACTAACCAGGCCCAACCCTGCTCGACTTCAGAGATCTGACAAGATTGGATGCCACAGCACTATGGCTGCAGGAATATCATCTTTTTTTAATTGGAAAATTTTAATGTACACCTTAATGTGATTCATTCTGACATGGTTTTCATTGTGACATTTCCATATATGCATTTTGTTGTACATTATACGTATAAGTTCCCCCTTACCCTCTTGTGTGCTTCCTCCCACCCCCGCCCCATCCCCATGCCACCCCCCATCACAGACTTCTCTTCCATTTACTTGTCTTTTTATGGTAATATTTTTCTGTATATCCTTGGGTTCCAGTTCTGTTTAAGACAGAATCTTTTTCTGTAGCGAACTTTCTTTTTACCTTGTCAGAACTATTATATGCATTTTCTAGACCATCTATAATAATATCATTCTTAGATTTTTTCTTTTATTATGATCTGACCTTTGTATAGGATTTTTTCCTTCTTATAATTTTGATTCAGCTCCCACATATGAGTGAGAACATGTGGTGTTTCTCTTTCTGAGCTTGTGTTCGTTCACTTAAATAATTTTCTCCAATTCCATCCATTTTGCTGCAAATGACATTATTTCATTTTTTAGATTAGTAGCTGAGTAGTACTCCATTGTGTATATGTACCATAGTTTTTTTATCCATTCTTCTGTTGATGGGCACTTTGGTTGGTTCTATATCCTTGCTATTGTGAAATGTGCTGCATTGAACATGGAGATGCAGGTGTCTCTGTGGTATGATGACCCATCTCCCTTTGGGTAAATTGCCAATATTGTTATAGCTAGGTCATATAGTAGATCAATTTTTAGTTTTTTGAGGTACCTCCATATTGATTTCCACAGTGGTTGCACCAATTTACAGCTCCACCAACAATGTAAGAGTGTTCCCTGTCTCTGCAACCTCACCAGCATTTGTTGTTACTTGTTTTATTGATCTTGGCCATTCTTACTGGTGTAAGGTGAAATCTCAGAGTTGTTTTAATTTGCATTTCCCTAATGACTAGGGATATTGAGCATTTTTTCATGTGTTTCATGGCTTTACGGACCTCTTCATTTGAGAACTCTCTATTCAGTTCCTTTGCCCATTTGTGTATTGGGTTATTTGTTTTCTTGGGAATTTTTTTCTTGATTGAGTTCTTTATAAATTCTGGTAATTAGACCTTTTTCTGATGTACAGGACATGAAAATTTTTCCCATTCATTGGGGGTTTCCTTGACTCTGTTAATTGTTTCCTTTGCTGTATAGAAGCTTTTTAATTTCATGTAATCCCATTTATCTATTCTTGTTGCAATTTCTTGAGCAATTGGAATCCTATTAAGGAAATACTTTCCTATGCCTATATGATGGAGTGTATTGCCTATCTTGTCTTCTATAAGTTTTAAAGTTTCTGGTTTTATGTTGAGATCTTTTATCCATTTTGAATTAACTCTCATGCATATTGAGAGATGTGGGTCGGTTTTCATTTTTCTGCATGCAGATGACCATGTTTCCCAGCACCATTTATTGAAAAGGCTATCCTTTTTCTAGTTTATTTGCTTTGCTCCTTTGTCAAAAATAAGGAGGATATAGGTATGTGGAGGTATTTCTGGGTCTTCTGTTCTGTTCCACATGTCTTAAGGCCTATTTTTGTGCCAGTACCAAGCTGTTTTTGCTATCATCTTATACATTCTCATAATATCATATATTAATATCTTTGTGACAGTCAGACTTGAAACTTCACATTGCCAATTAGTCATCAGAAAGATATTGTATGCTTCTATATTCATTGTTTTTATTCATTGATTACTTTGTGCAACAAATGGACACCTCTGATTTGTTTCTTAGTACATAGGCCAGGATAAAAAGTCGTCATTTCAAAGTCTATGACTTAAAATAATATATTCATTCATTCATTCAAATGACAAATATTTATTGAAGTTCTACTAATTGTAAGAATGATATTCATCTTGGATAATCAAGATGTATAAGACATGAAGCCATTATTTCTTGTTGTTGTTTTCCAGCCTGGAAAATAATAAATATAAGATGTAGGAAAATCACACACACACAAAATGGAAGCAAAAAAGTAGTACTTTCGGCATCATGACTATATTTTAATACATGTGGTCATTAGATTTTGGGGGTACTGTTGGTTAAACATAATATGGACTGTATTGTTGCAACACCCTCTAATTTTCTCTTTCCACATTTGGTCAACCTAGGCAAGTTTTACAGATTTCTTTTTGGCATTTCAAGCTTAAATATTTAGAATTTTTTCATCCTCTTCTAGATTTGAGAAGTTGCTGCACCATCTGCACAGAAACTTGATGTTACACACTGCCCATGTAGACTTTGATCAGAGTCAGAAGCACTTACACAGTCCTGCGAATCCTTATGTGACATGGCTGCTATTTTCTACAAAGAAGGCCTAGCAATATAGACATAGGAACTAGGCTTTCCAGATGCTTCTGGGTGTGTCTGTTGTGCATATAAGTTTTCTGTATGAAGACTAAGACCACCCAAAGTCTGAACTTTAATGCGTGCTTCTCAGTTTAAGGATGAAGCTGAGCCCAGACTACCTCAGGCAGTGGTAAATTGTACACTCATCCCTACTTTATTTCAACAGGCTAGAAGTGGAAATTAACTCAAAAGTTAAGGCACTTTAAAGCAAATGCGAAAAACCATGTGTTCCTCCCTGTCTTTCCCCATCTAGCCGTATCTGGCCCATAGATTTGTTTGTTTTGGCTATAACAGTGTTTAAACAATGACAGCAACCCCAAATTGGATTTGTTGATGTGGGAGATTGCATGTAAAAACCTGGCTTTCTGGCATCTGGGAGATCTGGAGGCCCAGCGAGGGTGGCTGGCTGCTGCCTTTTTCGGTGGCTTAGGTACTCCAGGAGCTGTCCCCAACTGAACACCTTCACTCATGTTATCTTGACCCATCTGTGCTTTTGAGTTCGCCTTTGGTAGCTAGAGAAGAGGTTCAGTGTCATAGACATACTTTTTTTTTTTTTTTCTGTTTTAAAGAAAATAGCTCTTATAACCCAGGCATGATGATGCACTCTTATAATCCCAGCAACTCCAGACGCTGAGCCAGGAGGATTGCAAGTTCAAGGCCAGAGGCACCCTGTGTAATTTAGCAAGACTCTATCTCAAGATAAAAAATAAAGGGGCCGAAGGTGTAGCTTAGTGGTAGAGTGCTTGCAAAGAATGTGCAAGGTCCTGGGCTCAACTTCCCATTTTAAAAAAAGTAGAAGAAAATTGCTCTTATAAATGGTATTGTGTTATTTGAATATTTGTATTTTACTCTTTTTATAGGTATCTTTTCCTCAAAGAACTCAAAAGACTATGCAAACATTAAATCCTTTGATCTCCCTTAGCTGGGTAGACTACAATGCCCCAAAGAACTGCAGAGTCTGGGAAAGTACTTCATTGGAAGGAATGTGTTTCAAAGGCCACCCTGTCCAAACCAAGAAGCTCTTTGTGGTCCTTTGATGGATGCTGAGCAAGGGAGGCAAATGAGGATAGGAAGAAGAGCCAGTGGGAGCAGAAAATACACTTTCAGCTGGCAGGAATTTGTGAGGGACATGGCTGCAGTCATATGCTGGGCAGGTCTAGTCTTGGACAATGTAGCCTTTGGCATGAAACTTAAGAAATAAATAGAAGCTTATCAGATGGAGGTGGACATTAGAGATGAAATCAGCAGAAGCAAAATGGTCAAAAGCTTCGAAGCATTAAAAATGATATAGCAAGGGTTGGGGAGGGACAACAGTCATGAGAACTCTTTTTTTTTTTTTTTTTTTTTTCAATTTAGCTCACTAGTAGTATTGGAGCTTTTAAATCAGGTACATTGAAACTCCTAAAACCCTTCTCAGTCAGCTACTCAAAAAGTGGCCTATGGACTAGTACCATTGACATCATTTGGGAGTTTGTTAGGAATACAGAATTACAGGGTTGGTCACATAGCTCAGTGCTAGCATATGTGGTTAGTATGAGTGAAGTCTTAGGTTTGACCCTCTAGTACCACAAAAGAGACGGAAATGCAGAATTATAGGTCCTGTTCCCGATTTGAGTCAGACACCCCATGCATTAACTTTTGAGAAGTACAGCTTCTGATAATAATGAGATTTGAAGCAAGGTAACATTAATGTGACTCCTTTCTTCCTGTTTTCTTTCCCTTTGTTTAGATAAATGCGACTACATAGGTATAATATCTGAAAGCAAGGGAATTAATCCTTCATATGTCAAGGTGAGTGGTCCATAGTAAATAATACAATTACTGTTATTTTATTTTTAAGCTAAGTTATTCTTTTTCTAAATAAATAGAAACTTAGCTTGCCCTAAATTGTTGTTGTTGTTAGGTGCTGTCGAGTTGGTATCCGACTCACGGTGACCCTCATAGGGTTTTCAATGGCTGACTGTTTTGGGATTGCCTTGGGAGTGGATTGCCAGGTCCTTCTCCCATTTTTGCGGTGCTGGGAATTAAACTCAGGACCTCAGAGACTGCAGCGAAGTGCTCTACCAACTGAGCTAAATCCCAGCCCTGCCCTTAATTAGTTTTTTTTTAAATTATATAAATGGTAATTATAGTAAAGATTGGCTCCAAATAGTCTCTTCAAAGCATGGAGCCCATTCTTGCCCTTTGGACTTACATACTAATAAAAGTATAAGGGTTATTAAGTGATTTATTACATTCATGAGTTTTATTTAATTTCCATTTTATGGCAGGAAGCTATATGAATTATTCTAACTTTCTATTTAATGAGTAAATAAGATAATAAATGAACTGCTTGTAAGATAGCGATTTCTTTATTAAATTCATATTGTATATGTCACTCTTTGCCTACAGCCATACCACCCTGGCATCTGATCTCATCAGATGTCGAAAACTAAGCAGGGTTGGGACTGTATGGATGTCCTTGGATAGAAGACCACCTAGGAATACAGGATACTATAGGCTTGGGAGAAGAACTTGGCATCCCACTCCAAAAAAACCCAATCAGCCATTGAGACCCTATGAAGATCAGAGAAGCACTGACATAGTGCCAGGCATGGTACAGTACTGGATAGTGTTTCATTCTGTTGTACATGGGGTCCCTAAGAGTCCGACCCAACTAGTCGACACCTAAAAACAACCACCTTGCTCTTTATGTCCCTTTATCTGTCACTCATATCAGGCATTAAGCAGTCAGAATTTGGAAATGAGCTGAAAGTCTTCCATGTTGAATTGCTTATACAGTGTAACATAATCATCATTTTCCACTGAAGGATCTAAACACATACTTGAATCTGAATCCCACATTATTTTCCTTTCCCTAAAGGTATTTAGACTAAGAGATTTTGGTTTCTCTGCAACCTAAATGATTTTTCTTTGATCTTGATAATTATCATGGAAAGGACTCTTTCTACTTGATTCCAAATTTCTTTCTTAGAAGGCTGGAGTTTAGCTCAGCTGGTGGAATACTGCTCTGTGCTTTCTGAAGACCTGGGTTCCTAGCACCACAAAAACAGAAGAACATGGCAATCCACTCCCCAAGCAATCCTGAAAGAATAAGCCATTGAAAAAAACCCTATGAGGGTCATTATGAGTCAGACCCAACTCAATGATGACCAGCAACAACAAAAACCACAATGTAGAGAGAACCACTTAAAAAATACAAGCTGCAATTATAGTGTATTTTTCCTCATTATAAAATCAGATCCATTAGGTTCATTTGGTAAAAATTGGACAATAGGGATGAACACAGTGAATAAAGTACATATCACTCATAGTCTAATCACCTGAAGATAATTCTATCACTTTGAAATAACCACCGTGAATATTAAATGATTTATGCTTCCTTTCCTTACATATTGCTGTTGTTGTTAGGTGCCCTCAAGTTGGTTCGACTCATAGCGACCCTACCTGCAACAGGTTAAGCATTATTGTCAGTATTTCTCTGCTGTTCATAGGGTTTTCAATGGTGGATTGATTTTTGGGACTGGGTTGCCAGGTGCTTCTCCTAAGCCTACAGCACCTGTTGTTCACAGGTGGTCTCCCATCCAAGTACTAATCAGGCCTAACCCTGCTTAGCTTCCAAGATATGATGGGATGGGATGCAACAGTGCTACAGCTGCAGGCTTCCTTACATATATATGATCATATATACACAAATATGAATATAGATTAGATATTTTCTCCCTTTCCCTCTCTCCTTCCTCTTACCCCCTCTACCTCCTTTCTTCTCTTCCTGTTCTTATATACATATATCCAAAAAATAAAACTAGAATTATGTTTGATGTACTATTTTATATCAAATCTTTCCAAATACCAATAGATGTTGTTGTTAGGTGCCCTAGAGTTGACTCATAGCAACCCTCATAGGGTTTTCAAGGGCTGCTTGTTTCAGGATTTTTTCAGGAGTGGATTGCCACATACTTCTCTCATTTTTGCGGTGCTAGGGATCGAACCCTGGTCCTCAGAGAGTGCAGAGCAGCACTTTACCAACTGAGCTAAACTCCAGCCCAATACCAATAGATATTGCTCCTATAACCTAAGTTTCATGGTCCCATAGTGTCCTACACTGAGATGTAATATGAAGATAAAGTGCAGGCACCATTAAATCTAAGTAGCAGTCTAAATACCTGAGATGTTTCCCCCCCCAACAAAACTCACAGACACACACACATACACACAAGTATATACTGTGTGGCTTTATTATCTCCATTTTACATAGGAGGAAACTGATGCTCACAAAGGTAACTTGGGGTGTTATTTAATTTTGGTCATGTAGCTATTAAACAGTAGAGCTGGAGTTGGAATCCCTGCAGTGTAGACCTAGAAGGACATCCTTAAGCCCCTCAGCTTGCTAAGTTTAACTGAAATTTAGGAGGCCTGTTTTAAAGTAAAATATGGGATCTGGTGCAGTGGTGCACACCTGTAGTCCCAGAGAGTCAGGAGGCAGAAGCAGGAAGATCATGAGTTTGAGGCCAGAGGCAGCCTGAGTAACTTAGTGAGACCCTGTCTCAAAATAAAAAAAATTAAAAATAGGCTGTGGGTGCAGCCCCATGGTGGAGCACTTGCAAAGTATGTACAAGGCCCTAGGTTCAACTCTTAAGTACTGCAAAAATTAGTAAATAAATAACAACTAGGTACCTATTAAATACTTCAATACAGTACTGCTTGAGTCCATTCCATTGGTGCAATGGCATGGCTCTTTTTTCCCTTTATCCAAATAAATTTTCTTTATTGATTTGTGGCACTAATTATCTTTACGATCAATTCAGACTGTGTGTGTAAGGCCAGGTGCAGTGGCACATGCCTGTAATCCCAGCAATTTGGGAGATGGGGCAGGAGGATGAAGAGTTCAAGGCCAGAGATAGCCTACATAATTTAGTGCGACCCTGATTCAAAATAAAAAATAAAAAATAGACTTGGGGTACAGCTCAGTGGAAGAACAAAGTCTGTGTGAGACTCTCATTTCAACTCTTAAGTAACACACACACACACACACACACACACACACACACACACACACGCAAAAGAAAAGACTATGTATGTAGACATGTACCCTACCCTATGTCCTCAATAAATAGTACTAAAAATAATTCTTAAATTATTCTTTCATCACACCTTCCCTTTTTGCTTCTGTCTTTCCTTTTCTTCCTCTCTTCTTCCCTCCCTCCCTCCTTCCCTTTCTCATTTTCCAGAAATGTGTTATTTTATTTACCAGGAAAATGGTGGGCTAAAGGGACACAGTATTTTTGTTTGTTTGTTTTTTAGTACTGGTGTTGAACCTAGCTCCTGGTGCATGATAGGCAAGTGCTCTACCACTGAGCTATACCCTCTGCCTCTTTCTTATTTTTAATTTGAGACAGGTTCTAGCTAAGTTGTACGGGCTGCCTCTGGCCTTGCACTCACCATCCTCCTGTCTCAGCCTTCCAAGTTGCTTGTATTATAGCTGTGTGCCATGGCACCCAGCTAGATGGACAATATTTTAAGAGAAAAGAAGAGCCTAGTTTCCTGTTTCCAAATGAAGTCATTAGGACGTTCAAAATAATATAGCTTACAGGTTCAAAGGAAAAAGAGATTGAGTTGTAGGAATATTAAAATATCAAAAAGATTTTCAGGTGGCCACTTTACAATTTGAAACACACCTTAAACCTAAAAAGCAAAGTTTTTAACCTAAATGGTCTCTTGATACATGCATTGAAACCATGGAAATTTTATGGAAAAATTAATCTGTACTTCATAAAGGAACTTGGAATTTTTTAAATTGTAAGTTTCTGTTTTGTTTCCCAGAGCCAGCATTGAAACAGTAAACCACTAATGAAACTGCTGGGCGATACTGATAGCAGCAATAATGTTAATGTTCTGACGTCAGCCTGCTACAAATAGGAAGTACACACTTCTGCAATTGGACTGAGAAACAGACAATTCAATGATCCCAGATTTGGTTGAGTACCCAGTCTGGCTGCTAACAGGACTGCCTAATAAGCCAGCCATGATGCAATGGAACCTAGCAGACAAGATGCCCAAACCAACAAAAAGACCTTCCAAGAGACTCTCTCAAGGTCTTTCTGTGATTGTTGCCTTCATTTTTGAATTTGTACACAGCAGAGCTAAACCTTATGTGATGATTCTTATATATTTATGTCATTTTGCTCCAATAGACTATTTTATTCATGAATGATTGGGAGGGAGGAGTAGGAAAATTGTTAAGAGCAAAGGAAGATAGGAGGGAGGGGAGAGAGAGAGAGAGAGAGAGAGAGAGAGGGAGAGAATCTTTAAGGTACTTAGAATGATGCCTACACTACATGATATAGGTCTGCATAGGATATTGTGAGACCATGACAATGGTGTTGTAGGAATAATGTCTCTTGGTATACAGGTCTGAATCTCAATGTGCTGTTTTGTACATTGGTGTTTTTTCCAGCCTAGCACCCACTCCTCCATTTTATGAAGACAGCACCTTTCTTTTCCCTAAGGGAACTACTCTTTCTTTGTTTTGTGTCAATAATCAATATCTCTGTCCTCCCCTGAAAAATAGTAAAGCATGTAACTCCAGCTACAGGAATGTGCTTCAACCTCATAAATTTTAAATAGTGATTCTTGTGAATAGAAAGTGATTGGAGCTGATCTTTCCTATGGCATCTTGTTATTCTGGTTTTTGTTTTCTGAAGAAACTGGCCCATTTGTTACTGCAACCTACATATTAGGAATTATTCGTTCAATGATCCAGTTGTTCACCTTTGACTCTGTGTGCTACTCTATTCCCCTCTGATATGTTTCAATTTTACATAACTTACCCAGAATCTACTTCTGCTTGTAACCAAAAAAAAAACTAATAGATTAAGCAAACTAAGTGAAGCATTTCTCTAATATCCATTGACTTGAGCAAATGTAAAGTACCTGGTTCAGCCTATCAGCTTTGTAATAATGACCTGAAAATATGTGACAATTCAAAACTATTATTTTTAAAATTAAGGTAGAGATCACCATGGGACATTGATTTAATCTTCCTAAGAAATTACCTCATCTGTAAAATTTTAAAAATAATGTCTAGCTCCCACACTTATGAGAATTAAATGAGAACATTCCTGGACAATGTCCATTGCACTACCCCTGAGAGTAAGAAACCCTTATCAATTGCCTATTTTTACTACATAAAGTCTATCAGCATGAACATCTTCATCCAAGGCAAATTCAAACATTAAATGAGCGAGGCTAATCTGCCCTATAGTAGTAACTTCTGTGAGTTTTTGGCAATGCAGGAACATCTGTTAGGAAGTTATATTTAGGCTAGAAAACTTATCTGATAATTCGAATATCCCAGTGGAACACTGATCAAGATGGCATTTGGTTTTAATAAAATAGCTTTTATCTATTAAAGAAACAAAAGATCCAGTTCCTATAAGAACAAGTAAGCAAGCTTTTCACTATTCAATGAGCTGTTTTGAATATTTCCAAGAATATATGGAGTTTCATTCTGAACAATGAAGTGATGTGGCAGTGAGTTACACTCAGATCAATGTCAACCAGCTGGGTAACCAATTTAATCTTCACTTCATATGTATTTTAGCAGGGATTCATACATGAAGACATTATAGAACCACTTGGAATTACTGTTAAGGCTGTGAAATATGGATATTCTGAGAATTAAAACAAAAAAAAGTCCTAGGTCATTTGTTCTAATTGACTCATGATTTTGAATGTTTGTGTTTGTACATTTTTAGCTCTAATCTAGGAGGCATTTGTCATAAAAAGTCTTTAGTAAAAGCTTTTCATGCTGAAGCAAAGGTTTAAAAGAGTCAAGTTACTTATCTCCTCTAACTCTGTGATTCTTTTCTTTTGTACAGTGTGGAGAAAGCACACTGGTGACCTGTTTTCCTGAGAGCCTTCCTAGTGAGCTGACATCAAGAAAGTCATATAACCTGCTCTGCTGAGGCCATCTAATTTTGCTGGCAGAACAAGAGGAGGAAGGCATTAGGAAAGGCACTACTGGTTGGTCATACACCAGCCATATCCTCCTTGCAAAGCAAGAGATTTCTGATTTCATTCAGATTCCTAAAATTTAAAACATGAAGAATCTCATAAGGAATCCAGTGAATGAATCTGATAGGTCTTAGCTAACAGGATAATTTAGTTCCCCTTTGCCATGTCTGGTCCAGCATATGACAAGTGGCCAACTTCTGGCTGAAAAGATATAAGGTGATATCTGTTGGCACTGGGCAAAGGGCATCTAGGAAAGGTGTTCTTTCCTGGTGAAAATATGAAGATTTTTGAAAAGCCCTTTGGTCCCTAAACCTTTCTTCTTGTCCTGAGAATAAGTAAAGAACTTGTGGTGGCTGCATTGCTCTTTCTATAATTACGAGGTGACAAGATAATAATATAATGTGTTGGCAGGGTGGAAATATAAAAAGAATCTGCATCTCTGATGTCATTTTGAACTATTGCCCCTTAAATGCAACCTGTTGGCTGAGATAATCAAATGTTTTTATTACTTTTCTGTTACTTGCAGCTAAAAGCATTCCTAAGATATTTTGTACTTACGCACCTTCCCTAATTCCCTTAATTCAAAATTCATGCTACCAGATAGTAGGATTATTGTCTGACAATAAGGTTAAGAAAAATTGGGAAATTCCTGCAATATTAGCCTTCAAATGCAGCTCAAAATTCAGTTCAGTGTTTTACCAGTAAATAGCAGGGCTGCTTGTTCATGTTTGCTAGAACTGTTAGAGCAAGTATGCTGGGTCATTCCTAGCATTGCAAGCTGAGCTGGCAGAGGGAGCTTTATAATAAGGATTCGTGAATGGGCTGAGTAATGAAAACACTCAGAAGTCTCCTAAAAGAAAGCTTTTGAATCAAGATAAAAGAAATCAGTTTCTGTTAGCATAAGGCTCTGATCTCAAATCCTCCTTCAGTATCTTCAGAAAATAGGAATGGCTATTTGTTTGCATGGGAAGTGGTACAACTTTGAAAATACTTCAGATATTTAAAAAAAAAGCATAAGAAAAATATTTTAATACTATTAAGAGAACCATCGGTAGCCCTGTGTCATCCTATCCCGTCAGATCTTGGAAGCTAAGCAGGGTCAGGCCTGGTTAGTACCTGGATGGGAGACCGCCTGGGAACACCAGAAGCTGTAGGCTTGGGAGAAGGACCTGGCAACCCCCTCCCAAAAATCAATCTGCCATTGAAAACCGTATGAACAGCAGAGAAGCACTGACAATAGTGTTTCCCCTGTTGTACAGAGGGTCACTATGAGTCGGATACCGACTTGACGGCACCTAACAACAACAACAAGAGAACCATAGCATCTTGTATAAAACACAAAATAGAAAAAAAATTCCAGGAAAAGATACTTATTTTTTTATGTGTGATATTCTCTCATATGTTCCATTGTACTCTTTCCATTTCTTCCCTTCTACTTAAAAAAATAGTTTTAAACTATTAAAACGATTTCACAACTTACAATTGGGTTACCACATACTGTTTGAAGGGCACTAAGATAGTTTTTCTCACAGGTTACAGAACTTCTGAGTTAAGCTGATTTAAATAATATGAAAACATGTCTTACTTAGCAGAAATTCCAAGATAGGGTAGACTTTAGGGATTACTTGTCATCAGTTTCCCAGCTCCTTTGTCTCTGCTCTGACTTCCACAGTGCCAGCTTAATGCCTGGGCTGGCTCCTCTTGTAGCCATAAGAAACTATATATTGAGTTTGTTCTTTCTTTCTCTCCCTTCCTTCCTTCTTTCCTTCCTTTCTTTTTTCTTCTTTCTTTGGCTCTTTCTTTCTCCTCTCTCTCTCTCTCTCTCTCTCTCTCTCTCTCTTTCTTTCTTTCTTTCTTTTTTTCTTTCTTTCTTCTCTCTCTCTCTTCCCTCCCTTCCTTCCCTCCTTCATTCCTTCCTTCCTTTTTTTTTTCTTTGATTTTTTTTGAGATAAGGTCTTACTGAGTTGCCCATGTAGGCCTGGAACTTGCTGTGAAGACCAGACAGGTCTTCGGTTTGATCCTCCTACATCAGCTTCCCAAGTGCTATGAGCACTTTTTTATTCCTTTGGACCCCTTCTCTGTCCTTCTCTCTCTACTCTATGACTTGCGTGGGTTATATGAATAGAATACCTTACTTTCTGGTTGCTCTTTGGATTCATCTGATCCAGAGCCTGTGCAGGAATCTGAACGGAGAGAAGAGAAGGAAACTGAGTAGGTTTATGAATCTGGCTTCCTCCCCACAAGGCCCAGTTGTTTTGACCACTTTTCCTAACCCAAGACCACAGCTCCTCTCTAGGTGGCCATCTCTACACAACCTTCTTGGGTTCTCATACCCCTGCCCTTTGTGCCCATGGGGGAAGGTGCAATAACTGCTCTTCTGCCCCTCTTCCTATGCTGCTGCTTTTCCTGGTGTGCTCTCCCTTTACTCTACTCTTGTCCTTGTAAATAGTTCCTTTCATTAAATCATTCTTGAGTCATTCTAATTTGAGTATGCTAACTATATCTCAATGAGACCTGGACTAATACTAGCCACTGAAAGCAAATGTATTCATCTTTATCAGGGGAGAGTTTGGCTTCTTTACCAGAAGCTGAGCAGAACTTTCTGCATTTCCCCCTGGCTTAGAGGGGAAAGGTTTGCCTGATTCTGAACCGAGTGGATGAGATGTCCATGGTCAGTTTACACTCCACATCTGAGGAGGAACAGACACTAATCCATTACAGCAACCACCATGATGCTTAACCCTGAACAGCCTACTAGAAAAGCAATTCTGTTCTGTACCTCAAAGACTATGAGTCTACAACATGAAATTTAGCTCAACATCAGGGAAACAGGAAAGCAAAGGTACTTTTTTCAGTGGTAAGTTAAATTAGTGAATTATACAAAGATTATAATGACTAATCCAAATATAAGAATGATGATTTTTGTCTTGAAAAATATCCTCTTTTTCATACAGTGAATTTTTTTTTTGCCCGAATAGAATCAGAACAAAACATCAGAGGCCATATAAGACTTTATGTGTATCATATTAGGAAAAAAAGTATTATACTCATTAACAGGAATGCATTTTGTCCCTAAATCAAATGTCATATGATCATGTAATAAACTATTGGTTCCAGAAGCTGATCTCAAATTAAGAGTAGGTAGTTTTAAGGAGGCTTTCCTCTCTCTGTATATGACCCCATAACTCTGTATGTGGCTCTAGAGATCAGGACAAGACCATGCCAGAGCTGGGGCAGGGTATGTCCCCACATCCTATATTCTCCTGCTTCTCAAATCCAGGAGACCAGATATGAGATGTTAATGAAGAAGAATGGTACCAACAGTGAATGAATTTGTAAATTAAAATGAAGACAATTTTCTCTCTAGTACTAGTAGGGAACACCTTCAAAGTTATGACATCACCTTCTGCTGAGATTGACTTCAGTAGTTACCATAAGAAAGCTGTATGGCTGGACACTGTGGTATACACCTATAATCCTAGAAACTTAGGAGGGTGAAGCAGAAGGATCTCAAGTTTGAGGCTAGAGGTAGGCTGTGCCACTTAGTAAGACCCTATCTCAAAATAAAAACTAATTTAGATAAAAAGGACTGGGATTTCAGCTCAGTGGTGGAGCACTGGCATAGCATGAGTGAGGCTGTGGGTTCAACCCTTCAGAATTAAAAAAAAAAAGGCTGGTATGCTGAATGTCTTCCATTTTTTCTCTATACCCTCTCTGCCTTCATTCTCCTCTGTGCCTGTTCAGACCAATAGTAGCCTGGGCATTTTCCACCTACTTCCCACTTTCCACCCTCCTCATTTACTGAAGTCAGATTTACAGACAGACACCATCACCTTTCCTGATGTGTCTTTGGTCATTTTCTAATGAGCAGGCTTCAGATAGACTCAAGAACAGAAATAACAACAGATTTTAGAGCCACACAGTGAGGACTTGAGGCAACTAAAGCTCCTGGATCAAAGACAATCCAGCTGGGGGTGGTGGCCTGGTCCTGTAATCCTAGGTGCAGGAGGCTGAGGCAGGAGGATTGTGGGTTCAAAGCCAGCCTGGGCTATATACTGAGTTCATATTCAGCCAAGACACATAGTGAGACCCTGTCTCAATAAAAGACCATTGAGAAAGACCTTCGCTGCACTATTACTGCATCAGCCTCCCCGGTTTCCCTGGATAATATTTTGAGCCTGAGCTGCTCCTTTTGGGCACCCACGAAATCCAGATGCAGATCCACTCAGGGCCAGCCTCATGAGCAGACTGGCTGGGGCCACCTCTCCAGTCACTTCCCCAGCTTCTCCCAGCTGCTGCTCAGATACTGCTCATTGCTCTTGTTATACTCTGCTGCTGTCATAACACCCCCAACTCTCTACCCCACTGTCATCCACTCTCACGATCTTTTTCATTTTACTTCCTCAAAAACTTTCACTTGTTTTATTTTGTTTTGTTTGCTTGTTTTTTTTTTTTTGTTTTTGTTTCTGAGACATAGTCTTATTATGTAGCTATGACTGGCCTAGAACTCACTGTGTAGACCAGGCCGGCCTTGAACTTGTGATCTTCCTCCCTCTGTCTCCCAAGTGCTGGGATAACAAGTGTGCACCCCTATCCCCGATTTTAAGAGCTTGTACTTGTTATGTGAGTTGAGTGATCATAATTCTATGACCATAATTCAGTCCTAAAGCTTTTTGACTTTTAGCAAAGACATTGAAAGTTTGTAGAAGGTGTTTATGTTCCCATAGCAGAGCCTATAAGTGAGTTTCAGTTGACTAGTACAGGCTGGAATATTTTAGATACAGCATATAATGCCAAGAGCTATGGAATCAGGTTGGATTGTAGAAAATGTTTAATTCCATGTAAGATGAGAACATTCAATATCTGCCCAGGTTCTCTCTAGAAATGCCTGTGTCTGTTTGTCTACCTATCTGCCTTCCTACATGTCCTGTAATCATCCATTCATTCACCTGTTCACCCATCCATTTACCTGCCTACCCACCTATCACAGAATAATAGCTGGTAGACAACTGTGGCTCTTTATTTTCTTATAGAAATCATATTTCAGACAAAAGGACTTGCTCCAATTATCTGAAAAACAGTCCTAAAATTACCTTCTAGACTGTGAATAGTTTAGAGGTAGGAAAGAAAATGAGGTTACCTGTGGGACACTGGGCTCTCAGGGCAGGTACCACCTGGATGCTAGCAATATCACCTGCTCTTGGTTTCACTGAGGCCTTTGCATGAGGCTAGTTCACTGGTTGCACAATGGGTGGTGATTCCTCTGGAAAGTTATTTCATAATCTGTTTGCATTGTTTTGGAAGTAAGGGTTGCCAGATATTAGATTTGGCTTTAATATCCTTTCTAGGAGACATTAATGTAAAGATATTTTTTTCTAAGGAGATATTTGACCTCAGGGATGAATCTGGAGGGTTTTTGTTTGTTCGTTTGTTTATTGATTTGTTTTGTTTCGAGACAGATTTTCATTATCTAGCCTGGGCTGGCCTGGAACTTGCTATGTTGCCCAGGTTGGCCTCAAACCTGCTGCCGCAGCCTCCTGAGCACTGGGATTACAGGCATATATCCATTTTTTGTTTTATATAATTTTGTAATCCTTCTTATGAAAAGTCTAAAAAGTGGTTATGGAAGTAAACACATTTAGATTTAGAAAAGATACCTGAATAAACTATAATTTAGATATTTGGCAAATACCACAAATATCACATAATCCAGAAAAGCAATATAATATTTCTTACTAATTAACTGTTTGATACACTTCTACATTACTTTCTTTCCCACATATTTTGGATGGATACTCTTTGATTTTCTCTTCATGTAATAACATTTAAAAATCATTTTCTATGAAGAAAATAGAAAGGTAATTTAGGCTTTTAGTACGTTTGATTGAAATTGTTTATTGATAATTGGGATGAATAAATATACCATAGAGATATATTCTTTGTGGTATTGCTAAAGGTTCATGCTATGCCTGTAAAAGGCCTGGAAGATTGTCTCTGTAATTCTTTTTCCTACTCTAGAGGTTCATGAAACTAGAAATTATTTATACACCTGTCCTAGAGGGGCAAGTCATGCTTGCTTCACTGTTACAGAATGAGGGACCTATAAGCTTAAGTGCCAGTTGGTGACACCCACCTAATTCTTATCTGACTCTATTACTTTTATTTTTTGGTTATTAACCAAGAAAGTAATATGCCTGATAATTCTTATGAAATTACTACTTTCTTTTCAGCTTAGGCATTTTTTTCAGATAGCTAATAAATTATTCTTTCATGGGTCTATCAGCTTATTGTGCTGTGGGGACCTACATGTTGCAGTGATGCTGAAAGCTATGCCACTAGTATTTCAGGCAGAGCCACCTGGGGGTTGAACCCAGGGCCTTGCGCCTGCATGCTTTGCAAGTGCTGGACCACTGAGCTGTGCCCAGCCCACTTTTTTTACTTTTTTTTGAGACAGGGTCTCACTAAGTTATGCAGACTGCCTCTGGTCTCAGACTTGCCATCCTCCTGCCTCCACCTCCTAAGCCGCTGGGATTACAGGCGTGCACCACCATGCCTGGCAAGTTCTTTGTGTTCTTGAGGGAGTCTGAATTTTTTTTTTCTCTTGCAAATTCTTTCTTGCCCTTCCTTCTCTTTTCCTGGCACACTGTGTCCTGTGGATGAGGCTTACACCTGTTTTGCTGGCTACCCTGAGGAGCTGGGCCTACTGACCAAGTCCACAGCCAGCTGAACTGGAAGCTCCACACACCCACAGTGATCGCCGCAGCTGCACTTCAGCTCAGCCCTGCAAACTTGCTCAGCTTCTCTAGAAAGCTTGCCCCCATTCTCTGCTTCCTATCCTTTTGTCACTCTCCAGTAAGGAGCCATACCCACTCCCACACACCCACGCCCACTTTTAGCAAGGAGTCATGACTTACCCTGCTTAGAGAAACTTGCAGACATCAGTCAAGAAACACCTTATCTCCCTGCCACCATCTCCCAACTGCTTGCCTTCGCACCTGCCTTATTCTTCTCCTCTGATAAAAACAAGCAACCAGCTCTCCTGCTGTCAAAAGGTGATCCCAGGGGCATAGAACACCAACCTTGCATCCCTACTTTTCTTCTTTCCTCCTTTCCTTCTTTCTTCCCTTCTCTTCCTTCCTTCCTTCCTTCCTTCCTTCTTTCTTTCCTTCCTTTCCTTCCTTCATTTCCTCCTTCCTCCCCTCCTTCCTTCCACTCCAGCAGTGGCCTACTCTCTGCACATGTCTCTGCTCCAGCATATAACATACTCCATTATCCTTCAAGCTCTCCCTGACCTGTCCTGACTCTCCAGTGCACTTGTCTCTCTATCTCTATCAGAGGGAAGCATTGCAAAGGAGCCTTCTCTTCTTCCTATCTTAGTCACACTATTAGACTGAAGATATTCACTAGGGATAGGGAAAGCTCTTCAGTGTGTTGAGAAGTCTGGAGAAATGACCTTCAAGACTGATTGTATTGGACTCTTTGGTCATAGTCCTGGGAATCTCCATATGTATTAATTGTCTATTTCATTACTACTGTTCTCAGAGTAAAGTCAGGAAATTCTCAATCCAGTTTATTTAAGTAGCTTTAAAGAAATGAAACTTCATTGTCTCCAGAGACTGGAGTTTAGGGTTAGGGCAGGTTGAAGCGACTGCTTAATGTGTATAAGGGGTTCCTTTGGGTTGATGACAATGTTTTGAAATAAGATAGAAGTGTTGGTTGCATTACACTTTGAATGCACTAAATGCCACTATGTTGTTGTTAGTTGTTGTCAAGTCAAGTCAGTGTCCTACTCATAGCAACCCTACATATAACAGGTGAAACAATATTGTTAGTGCTTCTCTGCTATTCATAGGGTTTTCAATTGCTCGCTTTTTTTGGAAGTGGGCTGCTGGGTCCTTCTCCCAAGCCTATAGCACCTGGTGTCCCCAGGTGGTCTCCCATCCAAGTACAAACCAGGCCCACCCCTGCTTAGCTTCCAAGATCTGATGGGATCAGATGCCACAGTGGTACAGCTGCAGACAATGCTACTATATTGTACACTTAATAATGATTAACTTTATGTGATGTGAATTTCACCTTGATAAAAAAAGCTACAGAGAAAGAAAACTTTTTAGTATTCTGTAGCAGAAAATGCTTTAAAATATTTCTGATCGGCTGTTCATTGGAGGAAAAAATCAGAATACTTGGAGAGGCTGGTTCTTGTATATACGGACAGTCTATATAACATTTTGTTATTTTCTTACCAAAATGTTGGAGGATAAGGATTCAGTAATATAAATTTTATTTGTAGGTTAATTTTGTCTCATACTTATCATTCATCTGCATTGAGATCCCAAGGAGGAAGATAAAATAATTTTTGTAAGACACATGAAGAGGATTTTATTATATCCAATCGACCAATTTGGAAAACTATAGTTTGCACATGAGATACTGAATGTTGACATGTAAAACATAAAATGAAGAAGAAAGAAGGCTATAATTATTCAGCAGTTTCCTGCATACTTCAGCTTTAGTTTCAGGTTGCCTCATTTTAAAGGGAGGAAATCTGCACATTGGGGCCTAATTTGCATTGATAACGTGCTGTACCTTAATGGATTCTGTGAGAAACCAGAGATCCTAAATGGAATTAATAGTGCTTATTCGTTACTAAGCTTTTTAATGCATTTAACCACATTTGGATATTAGTCTTAATAAGCTTTCCAAGCTTTGACTATCATTGCTCCTCAGAGTGTCATTAAGAAATACAGAATTGCATGTTGCGTTTCCATTAAACAAGAAAATTCATAGTAGAAATCATTAGGAAAACTAATTATTTAGGAAAAGGAAAGTCATACTACTGGTGGGGAAATCTTGTCATTATATCACTTGTTGTTGTTGTTGTTAGGTGCCGTCGAGTCAGTTTCCAACTCATAGCAACCCTCATAGGGTTTTCAATGCCTGGCTGTTTCGGGATTGCCTTGGGAGTGGATTGCCAGGTCCTTCTCCCATTTCTGTGGTTCTGGAAATTGAAGTCAGGACCTCAGAGACTGCAGTGCAGCACTCTACCCACTGAGCTAAATCCCAGCCCATTATATTGCTAGGATATGAAAATAACCCTTCATTTCTGAAGTATCTTCCCCAAAGTAGTGCCTGAGTTTATTTCCCCAATCCAAGTCAAGTCTTGCTTCTCTTCACGAGAGTAAGGGAACATCTCCAACTTGCATGGACTTTATATTCCTGGGTTTGGAGGACTCTCAAAGCTGGAAGGGGGACTTACAAGACAGGTCAATGATTCTTACAGCCCAGATTCTCCCACTGAGTGTGCGCAATTGGAGCTACCATCGGTCCTCTGTCATGCACTGAGCACTTTATATCTGTGCCCTCATTTACCCCCTCAAACAAGAGTCATAAAGAAGAAAACAGTCCACATAACTAGAAGGTAGGAGTTAAATTTTAAACCCAGGTCAGTACTTTACTTTTTCTGAAGCCTGAATCCCTCTCCATTGGGAATTAGTAAAAGGAAAAATCCCTTTTGGCTCTAAACATGTGGGAAAGTGTGTAGAACACAGGCTTCCTGTTTCCTATGAGGTTAGCAGGGCTGATGATTCATCACCACAGAGAAGCTGGGATGGAAAGAGAATTTATGTTGGCCTCTTACCTTGGAAGAGTGCATTATTTGAACTTAAAAAGAGAAGTTGTTATTAGGTGCCATCAAGGAGAGTCATTAAATTGGCTCCTTGACACCTGGGAAGAGGTAAGTATCACCATCATCATTTGAGAGAAATACCAGCCCAAGGTGGGTGTGGTGGTGCACATATGCAATCTTAGCACTTGGGAGGCTGAGGCAGGAGGATCCATGTGAGCTCAAGGCCAGGTTGGTCTACATAGTAAGTTCCAGGCCAGCTTCAACCTCTACCCTAAAAAAAAAAAAGTAAAAGAAAGAGAGAGAGAGAGAGAGAGAGAGAGAGAGAGAGAGAGGAAGGAAGGAAGGAAGGAAGGAAGGAAGGAAGGAAGAAAGGAAGAAAGAAAAAGAAACACCAGCCTACCAGCCTAGAAAATTACAAAGCATCTCCCACAGTAAAGGAAGTGTTAGTAGAGTACAGGTGAGAAGCTGGATTTAAACTGACATCTTAATTTCTTACTTGACTCTAATTGCCACACTATATATTTAAATATTAAAATATTTCCTAAACTATTGACAAGAAGTTTTAAACCATCAAAATCCAATTCTCTACCACTTAAAAGCCATTTAACTTAGAAGTACAAAATTGAGTTTTCTGATCTTAAGGTACTTGTGGGCTAGAGATTCATATGCTGTATTAGAGCCCAGAGCTAAATTTTTATGGGCAAGTATAACCTTCCTAATAGACCTTGCACTGCAGTAACTTTTCTTTGCAGATATTACTATAATGAGGTTTGAGCCCTTGCTTGGGCTTATTCTACACCTGGACTTGAATCTATAATGAATCATTAGCTGGAGTCTGATTCCATCTCACAAGGACAACTGGGCAAAAAGGTCAGGGAAAATTGGCCATTGTTTAAAGTGGCTCTAACAAAAATATCTCATTTAAAATTTGCTGGAAGTTGGCATTTTCCTTTCTTCTTTGTATCAGTGTCTGCACTCTGATGAACAGAGCAGGAAGGAAGTAAAATTTGGCTAATTGGCATCAGGATTTAAGAAGCCTCAGAAAACAAAGAGATGATATATTGCATTTTAATAATAGATCTCATGTCAGATACTGTAGGTGTTTTTTTTTTTTTTTTTAACTAGTATAACTTTATATATGGGCAGGGAACACTTACACACCAATTAAGATGGTCATAAGTCACATCCAAGTATTTCTGTGACTAAGCTTAATCTAAATCTACTTTTTTCTTTTTCTCTTTCTCTCTTCTTTCTTTCTTTCTTTCTTTCTTTCTTTCTTTCTTTCTCTTTCTTTCCTCTCTCTCTCTCACTCTCTTTTCTTCTTTCTTCCTCCGCTCTCCTCCTCCACTGACCTCCTCCTCTTCCTCCTTCTTCTTCCTCTCCTTCCTCTCTTGTAGTACTTGGGGATGGAATCCAGGGTCTCACATATATTTGCAAGCATTACCATGGAGCTGCATGCCTAGTCCATTTTGTTTTTATTCTCCAGACAGGGTCTTGCTAAGCCCTTCTGGCCTTGAACTTGTGCTCTTCCTGCCTCCACTTCCCAAATTGCTGGGATTACATCCATGTACCATCCTGCCAGGCTTAATCCAAATGTTTCTGTAAAAACTGAATTGCATTCAAACAAGGTTCAAGGCTCCAAAGATGTGACCACCCCAAATGCTTTCACCACAAAGCAGTGTTTCAACTTTCATAGTTTTATTGTAGTAACTGGAGAGAGAATATTACTACTTTTAAGTGTAACTCCTAGCACAGTATCTTATATGTGGTTGAGGCTCTATATAAATGGTTATTGATTGAATTCATGAACAACTGGATGAAGAATAAAGAGGCAGAATCAGCCAAATTCTTTCTGTGTCACATTGGATTTCAGGGTATTTTATTTTCAGTGCTGGGGCTTCAAGCCAGGAACTATGCACCTGCTAGGTGGGAGCTCTACCACAGAGCTGCATCTCCAGCTCCTCACATTGACTTTTAAAAGTAGTTTTTAAGTTGAATCTGAAAGTGCTCTCAAAATGAGTATGACTGTACTAAAGAAACAACCCTTGGCCAAAATAACTTTTCTCTGAAATAATTCCTACATGGTAAAGTACTGTGGGTGTCCTTAGAATTTTGTGGTGAGAACACTCACGTGTTCTCAGGGGAAAGACCACCTGCCTCTTAGCTTCTAGTAGGGCACATATGGGCTTTTCTCCCTCACTCCCAGTATGATGCTGTGAGTGGAAAGCAGAAGCACCCGAGGGAAGGAATATGTTCATACACAGATGCAGCCCAATACCAAGACTCCTTTTGAAAGGATTTTCTACAGATGGAGGAAGGCACTATATGAGTTTCATGGATGCTTGAACCACTATGACAAGATTCACAGTTGAGCAGTGACACAGAATCCCTAAAACTGAAATATGGGATACAATAAAAATTGCATCATGAACCTTAAAATCAGAGTTCTTGAATTTGAATAAAAACTGAAACCCTGGCTATGAGCTTTCTTGACTTCTTTAAGACTTTGTTTATGTGTGAAATACAGGTGATAAAACCTACTCTACAAAGAGATGAGATGCTATATATAAAATGATTAGGCTCAGTAGTTGCTCTGTAAGTGGTAACCATTGACATCATTGAACAGACTTATGTCCTACCTTGAAATGTTATTACCTGGCTCTACAGCTTTAAACAGTCACCTGTTGTTCATTGTGTATCTATAAGCCAGAAATATGTCAGGCATCACATATGGAGAGTTGAGTAAACAAATATGTCTCTATTCTTATGGAGCTACAGTCTAAGACAGAAGATAGATATTAAATAGAAATCCTTAGGCAGGAAAATCAGAACATGTGGAACGGCTTTACCATTCAAGCCTTCCCATTTTCAATTATTTGTAGCTACTTCCTTTCTTTGTTCCTCTTCCTTTCATATGGACTGCAGGGAAGAGCAGTAGAAACATATGACTATCCACTTCTCTAGTCATAATTATTTTAAAAATTATGGCATTGAGAAACCTTTAACACGAGCAATTCAATGTAGTAATCAGCATTCTTGTTGCAGAGAACAGCGTCCTCTCTGGGTAGCAGAAGCAGAAAGGAATTTACTAGGGAGAATAGCTAATTCCCAAATTGTTAGGAGAGCTGAGGATCAGGGTTAGGCTGAGTTGCCAGGAATGAGCCCTAAACCAAGCTGCATAACTGAGAGGTAACTGAGAGTGGCTGTCTCGTCTACATTGACCAGGCAGCTGTAGAATCAAGAAGTTGCCTCCTCAGCTGGCTGGTACAGACACACACCTTTCCATTATCGTCAGTTCTAGCAAAGTGAGTGCCTGCACCTGGCCTTCCTCTCTAGGGACTCAGTTTTGAAACATTTCTGGTTGTGAGTGCATGGAGCTGGACGTGCCGAAATCACATAGAGAATTCCATGCAAAGAAGACAGGCAGTAGTGGTTGTAGTTTTCTAGCCTCAGCCTCCTACAGGGATCTAGTGGCAATCCGCAGAATTTGTTGCAAAAGTGATAGGTAAGACCAGGGCATCAGTTGAACTTGGATCTCTCTTTATAGATCAGGTTCTCCTGTGGCCTCAACCATTTTATTGGCTCTGTTGCAGCAGCGTTGACCTCTTTAAATGATTGGTACTTGGATTCAACACAAATGATGATAGATGTTAGGTAATTTTCTTATCTCCTTTTCTCCCTTCCTTCCTCCCTCCCTCCCTCCCTCCCTCCCTCCCTTCCTTCCTTCCTCCCTTCCACCTCCCTTCCTCCCCTGTTCCTCACTTATTCCTCTTCCTCCTTGTCACACTTGACCCTGGATGGGTGATATATTAAGTGGTGATGTCAGTGTCAGGTGCCAGTTTCCTGATGTGCCATAGAATTTCATTATTGCTTTTGTCATTTGCTAGCCAATGTGACTTTCAGGTATAGCTGATAATATGAGTATAGAAATGGAATGTAACATCTGTGGCCAATCCAAATCTTTCGATCTGATTAATCAGCTGTTGTTGTAAGAAACCAAAATGTCTCAGAGGAAAATATCTTTTAAATGGGGGGCGGGGGGAAGCCAAGGAACCAGTCATTTGCTATGAGTAAACAATGAAAGCCTCTTTGTGTGTGCATGTGCATGTATATGTAGGCCAAATTTAAAAATAACAAATCAGAGTGGAGTGAACATGGATCAGAGGTTACTAACCTTCTTAGTTTTCCCAGGATTGAGGGGATTCTCCTCAGACATGAGACTTTCAGTGCTAAAATAAGTACAGTCTTGGGTAAATCAGATATGTTGGCTATTCCAACTTGTCCTTAGACATACAGATTTGGTGGTCTGTGGTCTGAGACATAGTGCATCCAACCATCACAAGAAGTTATAAACTTTTGGTCCATGGAGTCAGCCAGGATGCTGTCTGGTTTTTAGAAAATCTGTTGCCAGTATTTCAAAACAGGGAGATTTTACAGAAAATGGATGTATCCAAATCTTCCTGATAATACAGCATAATCCAAAAGTGTTGAGTATTCTCAGAGTGTAGCTGTGTTTTTTACTTAGGAAATCTATCCAATTTGTCACAATCCTATCACTCTGTATCTTCCTGTTACCAAATTTAACTTTCAGGCTGCCATTTATTATTATGCTTGGGTTGTTGCTTTTCTTATAATTGAGAATCAAGAAAACAAAGTAAGAAAATTAAATATACAATGAGAAGACCATGCATTTGAAAAGAGTAAGAAAGAGTACATTTTTCTGACCCCCTCTTTCTCACCCTTACATGGCCTGCCTGACCTCTGTGGGTACTTACTTGTGATCTCTACTCCAGGGAAGAACTTTCAGTGGACAAGGTAATTTTCCTGTTGATTTTTTATGGATATTGTCTTACTTAACAGAGAGGGCAAGGTGCTCCTTTTTACATCATATAGTCATTTATAAATATCTTCACATAATTTTTATTGACATGAACAACATTCATCATTATGAAATGAAAAAAGATGGACACAATTTTATGGAGTTTGTATATGCAGTATCTTCATTTATAATATATGAATTAGATAAGAAATATGTATAAATATGAAAAAACTAGAAGGAAACATACTAAACATTAGCCCTCAATAAAGGAGGAATCCCGCAACACATCTCTTTGCATCTTAGCCTCATATGTACACTCTGCCTTACTTACGATAAATAAAATACCTAACTTCCCAAATGTCCTTATTAAATTTCCCATTGCTATCTTGTGCTCACTCAAATGAAAACTCCAAATATATAAATGAGGGGTTGGCAATTTTTTTTTTTTTAGTTTTTTATTTTGTAAATGGCCATGCAGTCACTGTTTTTGGCTTTGCAGGCCATGTTGTCTCTGTCACAGGTACTGAACTCTGTGGTAGTGGTGGAAACACAACCATAGACCAAAACATGTAAATCAACAGTGTGAGTGTATCTCAGTCACACTTTACGGATTTTAATTTCATACCAACTGAATGTTCATGGAATATTTTTCTTTTGATTTTTTCTCAACATTTCAAAAATGTAAAAATCATTTTTAGCTTATTGTTGTTGTTAGGTACCATCAAGTCAGTGTCTGACTCAGGGTGAGCCTACGTACAACAGGCAAAACACTATTGTTAGTGCTTCTCTGCTAGTCATAGATTTATCAATGGCTGATTGTTTTTTGGGAATGGGTTGGCGGGTCCTTCTCCCAAGCCTACAGCACTTGGTGTTCCCAGGAGGTCTCCCGTCCTAGTATTAACCAGGCCTGACCCTGCTCTGCTTCCGAGATCTGACAGGATCAGATGCCACAGTGCTATGGCTGCAGGTAACACAAGAACATGTAGGAGTCTGGACCTCACTCTCTGGCTCTAGCTAGTCAATGTGGGATTATGACTTCTTGTAAGACACAAATGTCCTTATGTGAAGATGATGCGACTGTGAAGCTGGATAGAATACATTAGATAATGCATCAAGTGTCCACAGTGGATATCAGGAATGGATTCACACCAAGTAAACAAAATGGCATGTTCTGAAATGACTTGCCCAAATATTGTCTCCATTTAATAGTTACATTTTCTAGAATACACAGTGGAAACTTACTTTAACTGAGCAAAAATTAATAATGCAGATGTGGTAATAGCATTACTCATCAGGATGTTCTGTCGCTGATGGATGGTTTGTATGGACTATAAAATCAATGTACCTACTTTAATTTTCAACAGCTTTTTTATAACAATGATGGAAAGAGGAAATTATGGGTTGTAGGGCCGACAGAAGTTATCTCAGATTTGCTCCTAGAGAAGTGAGTGGCTTGGCTTAAAATGAAAAGAATTGGAATTATTTATATTTAGGAAAATAGTTTCTATTGTGCTTACTATATTTGCAAGGAAAATACTCTCCTAAGAGTATGAGTAGAACATTATAGATTTGATTTCTCTTTTCCAACATTGCTGAGCAGAGCCCTAAACACTACCTGCGTTGGAAACATCTGTTATCGGTGGACAACTGAGCCCATCTGCAGAGATCTACTGAAGCAGATGGTTGCAGGCAGTCTTCACCATTCTAGCTTCCCAGTAGGTGATTGTCATGTGTGAGAAGCCTACAATTTATCTGAGCATCTACCACTCCAGGGTAAATTGTCCTTTAGGTCCCCAGGTCTGCTTCTTAGCCATATTTAGGGGCACACGACTCTCTCCAAGGTCTCTTTGATGACTTGAAGATACATTGGTCACTGAGGGTAACAAGGACCTTCCTCTTGGGGTCTTTTCTCTGCTGTGGGTCCTCTGACTCTGTCAAAGTAACTCTGCTGTGGGTCCTTTGACTCTGTCACACTCCAAGCTTAGGTCACTTCTCTCCTTCCATTCTTGTTTCCTGTGAAGGTTTTTCCCACTGCCTCCTCTCAGTGTCTCTCTGCTGTTCAATTAACTTTGGCTCTCCTGGATGTCAGCAGGGATATTGCCTTCCAGCAACTTCTGCTCTCAGCCCTCCAAAAGCTGCTGAGACAGGAATATACCAGGAGCCTGCCCAACTTCCATGAGCAAGGCAAGAAGAAAACAGAGAACAAATTACAAAGCAATATCTCAGTAAATTACCTTGGCACACAGTGAAGATTGAAAACCACACATCTGCATAATAAGTTAGTTTGAAAAATAATGAGCTAAACCAGGAAGTCAGGGGAACAGCCACGGACTGGTGTGAAGAGGTGACAGTTGTACCCAGCTCCTCTCCATAGTCAACACTTTTGGTTCTCACCAGAAGAAACATGTCATGGTTTGGATATAAAGTGCATCCTCAAAAGGCTCAGGTATTAAAGGATTGGTTGCCAGTTTATGGGCTTCAGGGAAGTGATTGGGCCATGAGGGCTCTGACCCATCAGTGGGTTAATCCATTGATAACTTCATAATTAGATGGCATTAGTGGGAGGTGGTAGAAGCTAAGAGGTGGAGCCTAATTGGAAGAAGCTGATCCCTGGGGGCATGCTATTGAAGAGTGTATCTTGTCCTTGGACTCTTGCTTTCCTTCTCTCTGCTTCCTGGCTACCACAAGTGAGCAGCTTCCTATACTACCACACCCTTCCACCATGATGTTCTTTCTCACTATGCACAGTTTCGGAAGCAATGGAGCCAAGTGACCATGGACTGAAACCTCTGAAACTATAAGCCAAAATAAACCGTTCCTCCTCTAAGTTGATTTGCTCAAGTATTTTGTTAAGCAATGGAGGTGATTAACACAAAGTTAATTGTGGCTCTTGGAATCAGTCCTAGCTTAATGCAATGGCCTTAGAAAGAGCCAGTTAAATACTCAGAGGTCAAATATTGAGTCACTCAAAATGCTTCTTCAGTCCTCATCCTGAGATCCAGTTCTAATGACCAGGCTTTTGGCTATTTCAGACACCCAGACTGCTGAGGGCCCCAGTCTTCATGTTGTTGTTGTTGTTAGGTGCCATCCAGTTGGTATCCAACTCATAGTGACCCTCATAGGGTTTTCAATGGCTGACTATTTTGGGATTGACTTGGGAGTGGATTGCCAGGCCCTTCTCCCATTTTTGTGGTACTTGGAATTGAACTCGGGACCTCAGAGACTGCAGCGCAGTGCTCTACCAACTGAGATAAATCCCAGTCTTCATAGGCATGTTGGATTTCTTAAATCCAGTGCACTGTGCTCCTGCTACCTCATTCTCTTGGCCCTCAGCCCTTGTGATGCTGAATTTCTGCCTTGATTTTATCTATTCTTCATACACCTTGAATAGCCTGGAGTCTTGCTCTGAGCTATAGCCAGGGTCCCTGGTCCTCTATCCCAGGGGTCTTTAACCCCTGGGCACAGACTGGTACCATCAATATTTACGTCTGTATTTATAGCAGCTCCCATCTCTCACTTTACTGCCTGAGCTGTGCCTCTGGTCAGATCACTATCCTCCCTCCCTGGTCTGAGGAAAAATTGTCTTCCATGAAACCAGTCCCTGGTTGGAGACCATTGTTATATCCTAACGACTGTTCTCCAAAGCAAACCTATTTGTTTCTTCACTGCTTTTGAGGCCATCTGATGTTAGATGCTTACCTAAACACCTGAAGGTTGGGTTGGCTTGGCCTTACTGGTAGTGACCACATAGGTCATAGTTCTGAAACTCTAGTGTGCATCAGAATCCCCTAGAGAGGCTATGAAAATATAGTGTATTTTGCTCCCACCCCCAAGTTCTGATTCTGCAGGCCTTTGAGTGGGGCTAGATAATTTATATTTTATTTATTTATTTATTTATTTATTTATTTAGTGGTACTAGGGGGCTGAATTCAAGGCCTTGTGAATACTTTGTAAGCATTCTACCACTGAGATATACCCCTAGTCCTCTTTACCCATATATATATATATGTATATATATATATATGTATATATATATATGCATGTACATATATTGAGACACGGTCTCTCTAAATTGCACAGGCTGCCTCTGGCCTTGAACTTGTGATCCTCCTGCCTCTGTCTCTCCAGTTGCTGGAATTATAGCCATGTGCCTCCATGCCTGGCTCCAAATTTGCCTTTCTAACATGTTCTCAGGTGACGCTAGCAATTACAACAAGGCTACTAATTGATATTAGAGTAAATTTTCCTTTTCCAGCAGCTTGGGCTGCATCCTTATTCTACGAGGCACTGTGGAAGGGGAGGGGTGGGAAGAGAGGCAAAGTTGATTCCAGGTTTTGGGGCTTCCAACTTTTGTAAATTCTATTTCAGTTTCTGAGGTAATATCTAGCCTCAGGAAAGTTTTTGTTTTTGTTTTTGTTTTTTTTAGTGGTACTTGAATTCATATATCTCTTTCACATCCCAACCACTTTGTACATATAGATGCAGAATCCCATTTTTATAGGATAATTCCTTTTTCAAACAAGAAGCAAGGCTTCCAAAAACTCAGTATGATGAAGCTTACTGTGGTTACAGAGTCAGTGAACATCATCACTATTGACTGAGCCTTCCACATGTAGTCAGATGTTGCACATATGTCATTGAGTACTGGTAGGAAAGAGAATCCACATTCCCACTGAGTAATTCAAGGTGAGTCCCTATTTATAAAGTGTGGGGAGAGTTTAAGTAAACCACAAAGGGTGGTATAGAACTCTAGGACTGGGAAGAGTGGCCACCCGCATGCTGGAACCCAGCAAGGGTAGCTGTTTGGAAAGGCTGGCTATGGGTTCCTGTAATGAGAAGTGGCCAACCTTAGCAACCTAGCAGGGAGAAAGCTAGAGGTGTAAAGATCTGGGTCTCCTTCTCTTCCCACCCCTCCTCTTGCACAGTGCCTCAATGGGTACAACCCACAGGAAGTCAGGTGGCAACAGAGTCTGTAGCTATAGTTAATATGGGTCAACTTCCCAGGGGATGGCACAGATAGAAAAGGGTAAAACACAGACCTGGAGGAGCCCACATAAGGTATCCAGTCCAATGCAGACCTTCATGTCAACTTCACATCATCCCAGGAAATTGTTAATCTTCTCATCTTGCAGGCTCTGAGGGCTCACCCAGCCTCTATTAACTTGGCAAATAGACTGCAGAGCTGCAATGCAAAACCATGGTGGTTTTCCTCCTTTAGGGGAAAGGTCTCAAGAGAGGGCAGACCTCCTTGGAAAACAAGAATTCCCTCCTAGTTCTGTTTCTGTTCATCCTGGAAGTCTTTGGCAACTTGGAGGAGGGCTTCACACAGGAAGCTTCTGAGCAGTAGGGGCAAGGCAAGGATGGATGGGTGGGTGATGCAGAGCTCATTGGGAGAAGTTGGGCTTTCCATGCTCAGCATGTTCACTTGAAGCATTTACTAGTGTAGACCTGAAGGAAGTTCATCTATGTTCCTTGGGGTCAACAAGAAATAACAAACAGACTAAGCATGGATTAAGCCTTGTTTCCTTATGGTAGATGCCATTACCATCTTTCTTGGTCAGTCATTCTGTGTATGACTTTATCTCAACATCAACAACTGTCAATTATTATTCACAAAATGCTTTCATGTCCATGCCATAGGCAGGACTTGCCTCGTTCAGTGTAAATAATATTTGTGAAACTTATAACATCAGTTGTGTCCCCACATAAATTGGTTACTGCTTGTTAATTATTTCAACATTTTTTTGGACAGAATCTTGCTATGTAGCCCAAGCTGGCCTCAAACTCACAATCCTCCTGCCTCCTGAGTACTGGGATTACATGCCACCATGCTCTGCTTATTTTAACATTCTTAGATGAGAGATGTTAAATACTTTTTATTTCTCTGAAGTGTTCAGAAGTGAAGAGATACAGACTTAAAGGAAATTGTACAAATTGCCTTTTCTTTGGCAACATTGGACATTTAACTATCAAATATGTTGTGAACTCCTTTAAAAAAAAGGTCGAAGTAATTGTAGAAAGTTCAGTAACATGCTCTTCAGCAAAGTGCCTTCTGTCTGCTTGTGACTTTTGTGCCCAGGTTTAAATTCAGCAAATAGCAAAGGGCTGGCATAGATAATGTAATGAAGTTCTTATGAAGGAAGAAAGAGGAAGGAGCTAGAATAGATCCAAATGTCTTTGGAGGCAGGGAAAGATAAAAGCATACATAGAGAGGGGTGAGTGGGAACTTAGGATAACAAGAGTAGAGGAGCCCCAAGGTAATGGGAAAACTCTCACCCACTTGTAGGGTGGATTCTCCTGACTGCAATTGATTCATTGTTGTTTGGGAGTGTGTGCCTAAAACTTCATATTTTTATTTTTTGCTCAGAAGGCAAGGATCTGAAATTTACTGTTAAATCTCATCTCTCAATGTTGACAAAATTGAAAACAAAAGAAAACTCTAGGCACTAAATAAAGCACATTTAAAATAAAATTAAAAACATAAAAACACTAAATAAAATAAATTTAATATTCAGGGATCTAGGAATGGAAATCCATTACACAACAAAGACTCACTGCATGAACTGTTAATGTTAAAATGTAAAACTTATCTTCCAGGATTGAGGTGAATTGGGAGTATATTGCTAAATTTTGAAAACACCACTCTTCCTAAGCCACCTTTACTCAGATGCTTACTCAGATTCAAACTTTGTTCTTTTCCTCATTTTATTTATGAATTTGTGAAGAGCACAGATGCCATTAATCTATTTTCAAAATTCAGAGTGGGAAAACCCTCTACCTCTAATTTGCTGAAGCTTGTTGGGCAAAAATAAGTCTCCTTTTCATCACCATTTGTACAAACCCTTTTATTAATAATTTATCACAATGTTACATAGCAGAGATAAATCAGACACCTACATGATCATTATATGTTCATAATGTGGGCTTTGCAGTGTCTTTAATTTCCCTGCACCTGCTATTACCTGCTCCCTCCCCTCTTTCTAAGGCTTGTGTTTTCTATTCTGTTGTCTTTGTAAATCCCAGCTTAATGTTGCAAGCTACCTGGGCAGGCCATTTTTGGATAGGAAAAGCAGACGCACACAACCTGCCATGATGCTATTTTCATTCATCCTTTATACCCTACCTTCTCTTCACAAGGCCTTGCATGGGATGTGGGATGGGGAGGTCCTGGGCTACTGCTGAATCAGGAACCTGAGTGCTGGTATTGGCTCAGCCACTATTTGTGTAGGACAAGGCTGCCTTCTGGAGCAGAGTCTTCTCATCTGTAAAATGAGGACATGGACTCAATCTCAGATTCCTTTTGCCAGTCCTAAGGAACTAGCTCACTGAAAGTGAAGAGGATTTGAAATGTTTACTGATGAAGATCAAAGAACAGCCTTCAGTATGGATTGCACCTCAACATCAAGAAAGCAAAATTCCATGCAAGTGGGTCAGTAATCCACTTCATGATAAATGAGGATGTCCAAGATTTTATTTTATTTGTTTCTACAATCAACACACCCAGGAAGCAGCAGTCAAGAACTTAAAAGATCCATTGCATTGAGAAAAGCTGTTGCAGAAGACTTTTTTAAAGTGTTGAAAAGTAAAGATGTCATATTGAAGATGAAGGTGTACCTGACTCATGCCTTGGTATTTCCAGTTGCATCATATGCTTGTGAAAGCTGGACAGTGAATAAGTGAGACAGGAGAAGAATCAACACTTTTGAATTCTCTGCTAGAGATGAATATTGAATATACCATGGACTGCCAAAAGAACTAACATATCTGTCCTAGAAGAAGTGCAACCAGAGTGCTCCTTGGAAGCAAGGATGGTTAAACTGTCTCGTGTATTTTAGACATGTTGTCAGGAGGGACCAATCCCTGGAGAAGGAGATCATGTTTGTGTGAGTGGTGGGTCAACAAAAAAACAGAAGACCTTCAACTAAATGGACTGACACAGTGGATGAAACAATGTACTGAAACATAAAAAGTTTGTGTGCCTGAGACAGAATTGGAGAGTGTATTGTTCTGTTGTTCATAGGGTCGCTATGAGTTGGGCCTGCCTCAATGGCACCTAACAACAACAATGAAAGAACAACTGGGTTGGATGGAGAATTAAGGAAATGAGGAAGCTGAAATCATCAGGTCAAACTTCCCTTGTAGCAGAGATTTTATGAGTCTTTTTCACAATATTTGCCATCACTAGAGTGGGGTAGTTAGCAGTGAGTCAAACTGAAGCCTTGACGTTCTACTTCCCAGCTGCCCTTGGGCAACTCACGTCTACTTCAGTTGCCTCTTGTAATATGGAGCTGAGGACACTCTCTATTGTCATAGTGCAGAGTTTATGAAGTTTAAGATAACGTGTTTATAGCATTTAGGACAATGTCTGACAAATGGTAAATATTATGTTATAGATATGTATACATGTATATACATGCATATATCATATATATAATATATGTATATATTATATATATTATGTGTATACATGTTGTTGTTGTTGTTAGGTGCTGTCAAGCTGATGTCCAACTCATAACAACCCTATGTACAACAGGCAAAACACTATTGTCAGTGCTTTTCTGCTATTCATAATGTTTTCAATGGCAGATTGGTTTTGGGGAGTGGGTTGCTAGGCCCTTTTCCCAAGCCTACAGAACCTGATGTTCCCAGGTGATCTCCTACCCAAGTACTAACCAGGCCTGACCCTGCTTAGCTTCTGAGATCTGATGGGATGGGATGCCATAGTGCTATGGCTGCAGGCTGTATATACATGTATGCATGTATAAATGAGTCTGTGGTGAAATATCAATTTGAACTATCTATGGAATATACCACAAGGACACTGAATTTCTTTAAGATGTATGCGAAAATGCTATAGAGCAAGGCATCTGGGGACACTTCTATTTATATGTCTACAGTTCCATGTAGCTCAGTTATATCTTTTTGGACTTTTACTGATCCATGGTGGTGATGGCTACATGTCAAGCTAAGCTCTCCACCACCCAGCACCTTCTCCAAGGCTGGATAGTGCTCTGCACCTCAGCAGAGGGGCTCAGAGAATTGTACAGGTGGCTCGATCTACCCCCTCACCCATTTATTTCCTTTGCAGGCTATTTGCATTGATGTAACCACGACGTAGTCCTGAGTCAGACTGGATGGAATTCCTTAACTGGAGCTTAGTTCAGACTAATAGGGTGTTGTTCTGACTTAGAAGCATATTGTTCATGATTCTGCTATTTGTTACCAAAGGATTCTCATGAAGAGACTAAAGACTCGTAAATAATGACTACACATTTATGATTCATTTGGTAAAAGGAGGAAGAGAAGAATGGAATTCTGAAGCCAAGAAAGCATCCTAAAGTCTTAGCATCCTGATTATCACTGTGTGTAGGAAATTTCTTCCTCTTGACTCATGACTCTGTGAAACTTTTATAGGTTCCCTTGTTGTTTTGCTGAAATACCTTCCACCTCTGCTGCATCCTAGGACTTGCTATTCATCCCCTTTCTAGCTCAGTTTATCTATCTGTAATAATCGATGTAAGTATTTCCTTATGACTGAATGGTACTGAAAGGTTTCAAACATGTTAAATGATACACTTGAAAAGAACGCAGAAAATATCATCACATTTAAGTACTTGAACAATATTATTGCAAATGGGAACAGAGCAGTGTGAACCAATAGCATAGATGAAGTGCACTACCTGAGCCAGTTGCTCAATTAAGGCACTTGTTTTTAAAGGCTGAAGATGAAATATAAATGGTTTATGTCTCAATTGACCCAGACAGGCATACAGGGAAGTGGTTGAGCGATCTGATTTTGGACTCAGATCCAAGTCCCATCTCTGATTCTGCTACTGGCTGTGACTCACTAGCAAAAACAGCTGACCCTTTAAGTTTGACTTTCCTCACCTGAAAACAGGGATGATGGTACTTCTTAGAATGGTTGTAAAGACCAAATAATATGCACAAAGGACTTAACTTAGTGCCTGGCATATAGACTCAATCGGTACATGTTGACGGGACAGAGCTCAGAAGGAATGACTGTACCATGCCAATTTCGCCATTTGAGGATAACAAAAGGAAATGAATCTAACAACAAATTTTAGGGCAAGCCTTCTGATTGACCTTTTGATTTATTTTAGAGGGAGGTTTCTGATTGACCTCTTGATTTCTTCAGAATAAGACAATGTTGCTTGCTTTGTTCCTCTTAGTCCTTTACAGATTGTGGTTTGTGTTTGTTTTTGTTTTTTAACTAGAATCCAGAGATTCATGACCACATACACTATAAGGGAATGTCATTTTATAAACACAATGTTTCTCAAAAGTTTGTTTGCCTGTAAGCGGTTTTGAATTAAAAGTCATATTTTTCAAATAGAAACAGTGTTGTAAATGGTAAGGACATCCTCAAGCCAGACCATAGCAGCCATAAGAGCTTATTTAAGACATAACGTCACTGAATTGATGTGGAGCTAATGAGTCTCTCTACTCTGGCTTCCGTAGACACCCAAATCTAGGCTCACAAGATCACCCTGTTTCTTATTGCTCAGAGATGTGTGGTTCTCCTTCCCTTTGGGGATGATCCAGACTTCCTGGCATAGGAATCTGGACACCACTTCCTTCCTACCTTTCTGTCCACCAAGACCACATGCTACCTTCTATTCCTTCCACCCTCAGCTTTCCCATAGGGTGTTAAGGCTGCCTTGAAAAGATTCCTCTGCATCTCATCAACCTTCTACTCCCACTGGAAAAGTTAACCAAGTCTTTGAATATATATACACCACACCCTCTTCTGAGTTCCCACTGTTTCATACATAGCTTTACTGTAGCATTTGTCAAAATGATTAGGAACAACTGGATTGCATCTCATCTTCCCTACCATTCTAAGGCCTTTAGCTAGAGACGTATGTTTGATGTGTGTGTGTGTGTGTGTGTGTGTGTGTGTGTGTGTGTGTGTGTTGTTGTTGTTGTTGTTGTTTAGTTTTTTGAGATGGGGTGAGGGGTATCTCACTATGTAGCTCACACTGAGTTCTTACTCATGATTCTCTTGCCTGAGCCTCCCAAGTGCTGGGAATACAGGCATAAACCGTCATGCCTGGACATTTTTAAGCCACCAGACACAGATCTCTAAATGCCCTCTATAGCTACACACATCTAATTTCTCTAGAAAATCTAAACAATTTTACAAATGATGAATCTGAGGCACAAGCAACTTGTGTAAGGACACACAACTAGAAATTAGATTGACATGAAGGGGTAAATAGGTGAGGTATAAATCCAAGGAATCTGACTCCAGAATGCAACATCTTGTGTTTAAATGATTGAATGCATATATATTAGATGTTGGCTGGGCTCTTAAAGAAAAAAGGAAAAAGATATCAAATACTCTTCTGTTTACGGGGAGGAGGAGGAGGAGCAGAATGAGAAGGAACTTGAGTTTAGAGAGACACTTCCTTCCTGACCGAGGGAAACAGCCCTGAGAAGTGGCATCAGGCCCTTTGCCCCAGCAAGAGGGTCGTGGGAAGCAAGCTTTCACCCCAGGGCTTTGGTGGGACCCTCAGAAGCTTCAGGTCTCTGTGCCAGTCTTTGGCTAAGGTCAGTAGGTGAGGTGAAACCCTTAGAGAAGGAGAAGGTCTAAAGATGGCTGCTGAATATGCGCTGATCATGTGGCAGCTGGTCCAACCAGTCTGTGATGTCTGGGAAATTCAGCATTCTTAAATCCTACGATGAGTACTTGACCCACAGACCTTCTGATACATCTCCTCCATCATCTTGCTCTTCCCTCTGCTCTATACTCAGCCTATTCCTTGTCATTTTGCATTCTCAGTTTACATATCACTTTCTCAAGAGAGCTGGAAGGTAAATAGTGACGATGATATTCAAAGAACACCTCCCCCTCCCATATTTCCTATCTCAGCTTCCTGTTTCTTTCCTTGTTTACCATGCTTATCTTCTTGGCCTGTCTTCCCTATGAGACGGTCAGGTCCCTGAGGGCAGCATGATACATCTCTTTTTTACTGAGGTTCCTATGCCCAGCATCTATTTGGCCATCAATATAAATTTGTGCTTGATTAAATGAATGGATTAGTGGCTCAGGCTTGGGAAATCCTTCCTGATTCTCACTGTCTCTCCCCACCTTTCTTTCTGTCCTCATCTGTAAATTAGCATTGAACAAACATCAATGTCTCCTCCATAGAGGCATTATACATCCTAGGGAAATGATATAACTAGTTGTCTTGTTTCCATGTAGTAAAAAGCAATGGACTTTTTAGTTGAATACACCTGGCCTCAAATTCTTCCCAGCCATGGTTTAGTCATGGTTTAGTCTTTGTTGTTGTTCTTGTTAGGTGCTGTTGAGCGGGGTCTGACTCATAGCAACCCTATGTACAACAGAACAAAAGTGTCAGTGTCAGTGTCCCTGACACTGTACAATGCCTGGCACCATTGTCAGTGCTTCTCTGCTATTCAGAGGGTTTTCAATGGCAGATTGTTTCAGGAGTGGATTGCCAGGTCCTTCTCTCAAGCCTACAGAACCTGGTATTCCCAAGTGATATCCCACCCAAAGACTAACCAGGCCGACCGGTTTCTAAGATCAGGCTGGGATCAGATGCCAGGTGGCAATGGCTGCAGACGTGATCTTTAGTCATTTTATTTAACCCCTTTGGTTTTTTGTTTTCCTCATCCATAAAATGAGTTGCATAACTTATCTCCCCCAGGGTTGTTAGGAAGCTTGAGTGAGATGATTCAGGTTGAATACCCTCTCTCAACTTTTGGAATATTTGCATATATATATGTGTGTGTGTGTGGATATATATATATATATATATATATATATATATATATATATATGTGTGTATATATATATATATATATATATATATATATATATATATACACATATATATATATATATATATATATATATACACACACACACACACACACATATATATATATATATATATATATATATATGAATTATCTTGGGGACCCAAGTCTAAACATGAAGTTTATTTATCTTTTGTATACACCATATACACATAGCCTGAAAGTAATATTATACAATGTTCACTACACCTGCGTTTTGACTGCAACTTGTCACATGAAGTTGGGTGTAGAATTTTTTGCCTATGGTGTCACATCAGTGCTCTGAAAGTTTTAGCTTTTGGAGTAATTTGGATTTCAGGTTTTTAATTAGGAATGCTTAACTTGTATGTGTACGTATAATTACATGACACCTATTACAAGAGGCTCTGAATACATTATAGCTGATGTTATTGTTGTGGTTGGTATTATTGTCTTTTGATTAATCTGAATAGTGATTTAAGCCCTTTTTCTGGATTTTTAAAATCTTTAATAGGAAAAAGTTATAGAAAAGTCAAAAGGAAAGGATTTATCCTCAACAAAGGAAAGGATTCAGTCCTCAAGAAGGGAAAGCTGCTGTTTTTTCTTGACTTCAAAGCCTGTTCTTGATAGTGACAACTGCAAATATGTGCCAATGATGTCTTATCTCCCCTAGAGTCAGCAAATAACTTGGACCTGAGTATGATGTACAGAATTGAGCCTTCACGTAGCTGATATCGTCTCTCATTTAAATGTGCATGTGTCCTGGCGATGCACAGCATCTGATATTTCTTCTATATTTATTTTTCACACATTTTTTCTGCATCTGATACATAAATGTCAAGTCTGTAAAGACAGAGATCTTTGCAGCTCCAGCACACCTCATATGGGACTTGGTCAGTGGGGTCAGGGAAGAGTTAGTTAATAAATATTTTTTTATGATGATACTTCAAAGCCCTTGTATGCTTTCAAGCTATTTTGTCCTAAGTAAATAGAAGGGTCCAGGAAAGAAGAAAATAATAAAATAATAACCTAAATATGATCTAATAATAATCTAAAAGAGATGCAAGTACTTGACTCAGGGAAAATCAAAGCAGTTGATCTGCTGCAGTGTTTCGATCCCTATTTTAAAAAACAGAATTGTTATGATAATGTTTGTCCAATATCATAGTGATTAAAATACCTAAGGTTATTTTTAACATAGAATAGCTAAGCTAGTTTGCTCTATAATTTTAATAGGACCAGAGGGTTACCTTGTACCAAAAATAGAACATGTATTTCCTTTCTTCCCATCTTTATCTTCCAGTTCCTCTTTCCACTGTATTATTGGTCAAAGAAAATCTAGATCTACACCTGGGATTTTTGAGCTCATTTCTCAATTGTGCGTAGAATTCATTATAGTTACACCCTGAGGCAATACAATCTCCAAGTGCTGTAAACACAACACAGAAACACAAATAGTTATTACTAAACACTTAATCATGACCTCAACTTCTTACAGGATACAAACTCCCTCAATCACATTGGCCAAAGTTCTCAGAAACCAAGGCTTCACATTCCATTCCAGAATGAAAGAGATGAAATCTTTGCTTCTGTGGAAAAAGAAATTCAACAATATTAGTCACCTCTCTGACCAGTTGGACAGAATGTTCCGTGGTATATAAATTAGATTATGATGACTGTCAGAAGTTAGCAAGTATCCTGTGAGGTGAGTCACCTGGTGAAGCAGTTGCTCTGTTGTCTGCCTCAAACTGAAGGACCTCAGATGGCAATGGGGTTGCTTTCTTTCTGGTGGAGCTGCACTTTTAGTGTTGGGAGGATCCAGGAAGAAGGGACAGAGAAAAAGTGGTCAGACAAATTCACAGTCACTTCTGGGGAAGATCACAGCGGTGATTATGGTGGAGAAGAAACAAGGCTGGCTTGTATACTCTTGTTCCTGCTTAAAAATTCCTCTTCTCTTCTTTCTATAAAGTACAAGTGAAAGGGTAGGCAAAATATGAGAAAAAGCTATGGAAGATGCATACTAAAGGTTTCATATCCCCAAAGGGAATGAGAGAAGTCATAGAAGAGAATCTTTGTAAGAAGTAATAACTATTTGTATTAAACCACCAAGCAGAATTTAGGAAAAAGGAGAATTCAACAGTTGCTATAGATAATAGTTGTTTGTTTGAAGACTCTGAGAATACATATTTTTGAACAAAAAGGAATTCCTAAGAAGCAAAAGGTTGATACTGCTGGATTAGCGAACACTTGATCTCTGTTGAGAGATACTGTGTTTATGAGATACTATTTACTAAACATCAATACAGACAGTTCCCAATTCACACAATGGTGATGCTCTCAACACTGCTTTGTAAATGGTCTGTTTACAACTTGGAATCTATTTCTTTATTTACTCAAATGCATCCTTTCATTCAAAAAGGTTATTTAAAGTCTGATATATGAAAGCAAAATTCTGTTCTTTTCAGATTCAAAGATGAATTCAATCCAGGACAAAAGGTTAGCTAACTCAAAGTTTAAGGGGGAAGATAAGATATGTATAAAAATAACCCTAATATTTAGGGAAAACTACATAGAATCAAAGAAAAGATACACAAAGAGATAAAAGGTTGACTAAGGTCAGTGAGTAAGGATCACTGCCTATAAACAAAGATGGTCTTGTTTCCAGTTTGACTAGCTGGTTCCTTAATTTTGGGTCAAAGCATAAAGTATTGATGGTTAGTCCTTCCTTCAATAAAATCAGAGTCCTCATACATATCAAGAATTCTCTAGATAATTCATTCAACATTGCTCTAATATAGAATACAATGTGGCTTTATATGGTTCCTTATTAAGTACTTTATAATGCAATAATTGTTCTTTTCCTCCCTGAAATTAGTTGCATATCTTTCAGAGCCTCTATCAAGATTTCCTTTTATGTTTTTAGAATTACTGACATCAGCAGTACAAAAATAAGTGGCAAAATTACCCTTGAAGTATTTGTTATTCATGGCCTTTCTTAACCACAGACAGTAAATAAAAAAATTAAATTCAACTAGTTTCTAATCTATACTATATGGTTGAAATGTTATTTTCCTCTGAATGTCTCACTTTTTAATGATATTATTCATTCAACATATGCCTATTGAATGATTACCACATACCAATGTTTTTCTAGGCTCTTGAGATATAGCATCAAAGGAAATAGCATGGTTCTTGTTCCAAAGGAGTTGGTAACGTAGTGCAAGAACTAGAGAATGATTATTACATAGGAGTAATCTCAGGATACTCAGAAAACCATCAAACAATGCTATAGAAAAAGCACAAACACTATGAAGAAAGTAGAATGGAGAAAGTTGATAGGGCAGAGAGATCAAGCAGGCATATTTGCCTTCAGTACTGTATAGGCAAGATTTTCTAATTTTATCTTGACCACATCAATATAATCCTGCTCAAGTTTTCCCTCCTTTGTTGTTGTTGTTAGGTGCCATCGGGTCGGTATCCAACTCATAGCGACCCTCATAGGGTTTTCAATGGCTGCCTGTTTTGGGATTGCCTTGGGAGTGGATTGCCAGGCCCTTCTCCCATTTTTGCAGTGCTGAGAATTGAACTCGGGACCTCAGAGACTGCAGAGCAGCGCTCTACCAACTGAACTAAATCCCAGCCCTTCCCTCCTTTAGGAGTCATTTAATGAATATTATATTTCTATTGCCTGTAGCTGTACCACCCTGACATCTGATCTTGTTAGATCTTGGAAGCTAAGCAGACTCAGCCTGGTTATACTTAGATAGGAGAATTCCTGGGAATACCAGATGCTGTAGACTTGGGAAAAAGACCTGGCATCCCACTCCCCAAAACAACCAGCCATCAAAACCCCTATGAATAGCAGAGAAGTATTGACAGTAGTGCTGGGTATGGCACAATGTTGGGGAAAGTTTCATTCTGTTGTACATGGGGTCACTGTGAGTTGGACCTGATTCAATGGCACATAACAAGAACAATATCCCTACTAATATTGCTATTATCTTCCCTCTTAATCACATTATTTACTGTTTTTATTCTTTTTTGGCCATCTCTAGGCCATTAAAAATGATGGGCAAAGAAAGAAAGCTTGGAAATATTTGCAATTGTTCTTAGGTGCCCTTGAGTCAATAGCAACCCTCATAGGGTTTTTGGTGGCTGATTGTTTAGGGATTTCTTTGGGAGTGGATTATCACATTCTTCTCCTATTTTCTGTGGTGCTGGGGATCAAATCCTGTTCCTCAGAGAGTGCTGAGCAGTACTCTACCAACTGAGTTAAAATGAAGCTAATCTGTTTGCTCAGGCTTTCTTTGAGGCAAATGTCATTTGATGGAGAGAATATAGAAATGAAGTCACAAAACTTGGCTATGAATCTCTTTTCTATGACTTTTCTCTTAATCTGAGTTATGATTTTCTTATCTCTATATCCAGGAAAAATTATCTCTGTGCCACAGTGCCGTTGTGAGATGTTAGCTGAGAAGCAGAGGGGACCAGCTGGGTCTTCACCTTTTTATCGGAAAGCTGGGGCTTGTCATGACCATTCCAATAACTCTGCCAAAAGTTTAAGACCCAGACCATTTTCTAAAGACCAGGGCCGAGTTGCCATTAATAGAAATACTCAAGTTCCAGAGACAACACAAAGGTTATGTTTGGATGATGTAATAGCTCAGGAATAAGAATTGGTTATTTAGCTATGTGGAATTTTTGCTCCATTGGCAAGAAAGTATATGAAGAAAAAAATCTGTATATTGAAAAAAATTTTTAACTCACTGGAATCTGGGATCCATGTTTGAGTTTTCTCCCTTTCTTACCTCCTATATCCTATAGATAATAAAATTCCATTGAGTCTGCCTTCTGGGGTTCTCTTTTCTGCTCCTATTTTTCATTCTTCAAGTTGGCATTACCTCACCTGGGCAACTAAGTATCCTCTTCCATGGTAGGGGAGGAGCCATGTCTTCTTTATTCTGAAGTCCTTCATTCATCCTCTAAACATATTTTTTAGGAGCTTAAATAGTCCAGGTGTTATGACAGGTACTAAGAACACAAGATTAAGTAAAGCGTAGCTCTGCCTTCAAGGAGCTCACAATATATTGGAAGAGACATACATAAGCAGATCCTTGTAGAACTATGTAAATAGTTCAGATTAGAGGTGTGCACAGGAAATTATAGGTGCATAGGACACCTAACCAGGCCAGGAGATAGGTGTGTCTGGATTTCCTGTGTGAGTGATTGATGCTCAACATATAAAAGCTGAATAAGGGCTGACCAGAGGTCATTCCAAGAATTAGAATGAGCAAAGAATAAAGATGTCAAGCTGTTGGGGGTGGCAATAGATAGGGGTAAAGCAGGGTTTCTATAAGCAGTCTGGAGAAAATGGACCCCAAAGTGAGACAGTAAGGAGAGAGGATGCTGGAGAGGTTGATGGATGCCGGAGCAAGATGGTCTTATGTATCATGTTGTCCTTTACACCATTTCTGTTCAATAGAAATGTAGTGCAAACCACAGGTAGAATTTTAAATTTTCTAGTAACCTTATTAAAAAAGCAAAAGGGAGCCGGGCATGGTGGTCTATGCTTATAATCCTAGCACTTGGGAGGCTGAGGCAGGAGGATAGGGAGTTTGCGGCCAACCTGGGCTACCTGGTGAGACCTTGTCTCAAAAAAAATAAGTAAGTAAGTAAATAAAACAGAAAGAAAAAAGGAAAGGAAACAGAAAAAATAATTTAACAATACATTGTATCTAGCTCAAATTATCCAAAATAGTATCATTTCAACATATATTCAATATAAAAATTATTATGGAAATAGGTTGTTTCTCTTTTTGTACTGTCTTTGAAATAAAGTGTGCTTTATACTTAGAACATGTCTTAGTTCAGACCAGCCACATTTCAAGTACGTGATAGCTTTCCCAACAATACTAGTTGTAGTAACTGTTCATGGAAATGAGTGGGAGATCTGCCTACTATATAATACTCCTGGAGAGTTGAACAGATAACAGATATATTGTTGTTGTTGTTGTTGTCGTTGTTGTTGTTGCTGTTGTTGTTAGGTGCCGTTGAGTCGGCATCCGACTCATAGCGACCTTCATAGGGTTTTCAATGGCTGACTGTTTCGGGATTGCCTTGGGAGTGGATTACCAGGCCCTTCTCCCATTTTTGTGGTGCTGGGAATTGAACTCGGGACCTCAGAGACTGCAGCTCAGTGCTCTACCAACTGAGCCAAATCCCAGCCCCTAAGTATGTTGTTGTTGTTGTTAGGTGCCATCGAGTCGAGTCCGACTCATAGTGACCCTCATAGGGTTTTCAATGGCTGACTGCTTCAGGATTGCCTCGGAGTGGGTTGCTACGTCCTTCTCCCATTTTGCAGTGCTGGGAATCAAACTCGGGACCTCAGAGACTGCAGAGCAGCGCTCCACCAACTGAGCTAAATCCCAGCCCAACAGATATATTAGTCTTCTAGAAATACAGGGTTGTACCTCCTGGTTTTCCTACTCATGTGACTACAGACTCTTTCACCTCACAGTGTAATCAAGTACACCTGGTCACTGCTCCTTTGGACCTGCCTCCCTCTGACAATTCAGCTCCACAGGGTGGCAAGACACTAGAGGGCCTTTTCATGGACAGGGGTCAGATAGCCCACTCTAGCTGGGGGCAAATGAGATGGAGCCAGGAGTCTATGAGGATGCAAATCTCAAAGAAGGATGATACTTTCATTCTTTCATTGTTCCCATCAGTAACTAACTCTTTTTGTTGTTATTTCAGTCAGGGTCTCACCGTGTGGCCTAGGCTGGCCTGGAACATGCTGTATAGCCCAGGCTGGCCTTGACCTGCCTCAGCCTCCCGAGTGCTGGAATTACTGGCATGCCCCACCAAGCCCAGTTTAGTGATTAAGTCTTTACTCAGTAAAGAATGTGAATTTACAGGGATTCAATCTGACTTCTTCCCAAATTGTAGATTTGATGAGAATATTTTTCACATTTTTTTTCAATATTTTCATTATTTGCATCAAGAATTAATTCTTCATTAAAAAAAATTTTTTTTTTGAGGCAAAGTCTCACCATGTAGCCCAGGCTAGCCTACAACTTGCTATGTATACCGGGTTGACCTGGAACTCACATCAATCCTCCTGCCTCTGCCTCCCAAATCCTGGCATTACAGGCATGTTCCACCTGGCTTAAAAAATAATTTTTAATATCTTATTAAATTTTATGTGGGAAATGCTCAATAAAAATTTGTTCACTTTTACATTTCCAGTTTTTAAAAATTTAAGCAGACTACATCTTTGAAGATTTTCTATTTTTTAATTTTATGTCTTTTCCTTTCTGGGCCCCACTCCTGTATTTTCTCTTTCTATCATAATCTCAGCTTTGTTTACTCTAAAAGAATAAAAAGAAAATGTAATGATAATCAAAATGTGATTTTTTTAAGTTCAAAATTTTAATTTTTTTGTCAAAAATACAAATCACAGTAGAGAAATTATTTTGTGTTTTGAGTTATTTAGAATTATCTACTAAAGTAAAAAGTAAAATGCAAATTTAAAATAACACATAATAAGAATTTAAACTAAAATTACTTAAGCCTAAAATTTTACCACATTAAAAAAAATTTTTCAGTACTTGGGGGTTGAACCCTGGGCTATGAATATACCACCCAGGGCATTGCACCTCCACAAGGTTGTACTCCTAGCCCATTTTTTGTTTTTTATTTTGAGACAGGGTCACAACTCCTCAAACTCATGTTCCCATCACATATCCAGCTTGATTAATTATACCAGCTAACAGAACTTCTCATAGAGGTTGTCATGCTAATTAATAATCAACATAAATTACTCAAAATGTGAATTACTAGAATTCATTAACAACAATATAGCCACAATAACAGAGAGAAAGAAAAAAGGAATAAGACAAGGACATACATAACATTTAAAAGAACTGTACAAACACAAACAATAGAAGCAAGCGTCTCTGGAAGATTGCTTATCTGTTCAGCTATGACTTTGGCTGAGGTCTCTAGAGCCACAACATCAACCTTCTCATTTTTAGTGTATTTACTTTACAACATCAAATGGCAGGCGCTGAGGCTAACTGCAGTGAAGTCAAGTTTGACACACTAGAAAAGTTCAATGCATTCATTCTCTCTCTCTCTCTCTCTCCCCCTTCTTCCCTCCCTCTCTCACGAAAAATCTTACATTTCAAAACCTATTGCATTGTCGTTGTTAGGTCCGATCGAGTATTGTCCAACTCATAGTGACCCTACACACAACAGAATGAAACACTCACTACCTGACACTGTGCCAGGCCCAACACTATTGTCAGTCCTTCATTGCTATTCATAGGGTTTTCAATGCCCGCTTGTGTCAGGATGGGCTGCCAGGTCCTTCTCTCTAGCCTGCAGCACCTGGTATTCCCAGTCAGTCTCCCATCCAAGGACTAACTAGGCCCAACCCTGCTTAGCTTCTAAGACCTGAAGAGATTAGATGCCACAATGGTAGAGCTGTAGACTGTATTGTGTAAGACACTTAAAAAATGGAGACAATCCCAAAGTCTATCATTGGATGTACAAAAGATAGTAAATGGACAATGGATACAATTTCTGTTTTGATGGAAAACTTTTGGAAATAGCAGTGGTGTTTTCTCATTTAAAAAAGGTTAAAATGGCAAATTATGCTAAATATAATTTTATATACATATTTTGTATTTAAATCTACATACCTATGTAAAACTACAATAGGGAAATCTATTGCATAATTTTTGAACCCATAATAAGTTTGAATAATATAGTTTTTCCTTCAAATAAGCCTAATGTGTTCTGAAGAAATAATACAAAAGAAATACAGGTGTGAATTTATATCCCAATTACTGATTATGAGACCCAGGGAGTATTCTAGAATATAACAACTTTCAGTTAAATAGATGCTCATTAGCATTTAAAATAAGATTTTTGGGTCATCAGCTCATTCTTGGTGTAAAAAATCTAATCTACACACATCTTCAGAGACAGTTCCTCAGTGCCATATCTACTTACTGGATTTCATAGGCAGTGTCCTACTTCTAAATGTAAAAAAAAATGCTAAAACTACTACAAGATTTCTTAGTGGAAAAAATGCATTCTATAATCCAAATGAAGCAAAATCCTTAATAGTGTCTTTTTTTTTCTCTCAAATTTGCAAATCCCTCTTAAAGCATCAGATCTCATTTTTTAGCTTTTATTTTTTAAAGACACGTTTTAGAGAAGTTTTAGATTGTTGCTGTTGTTGTTGTTAGGTGCCGCAGAGTCAGAATCCAACTCATAGTGACCCTACTTACTACAAGCAAAACACTATTGTCAGTGCATCTCTTCTATTCATAGGGTTTTCAATGGCGGATTGATTTTTGGAAGTGGGTGGCTGGGTCCTTCTCCCAAGCCTCCAGTATCTGGTGTTGTCAGCCAGTCTCCTATCCAAGTGCTAATCAGACTCCACCCTGCTTAGCTCCCAAGATCTGATGGGATTGGAGGCCACAGTGCTATGGCTGTAGGCTTTAGATTCTTAGACAAGGAAAAAAGATAAACCCATGAACTCCACGCCCAATTTTCCATATTATTAATATTAGTATGATATGTTTGTTGCCACTAGTAAACCCATATTAACAATACTGACTACATTCTAAGAATGGCCTTGGTGGTGCAGGCCTATAATCCCCAAGACTCAGAAAACAGAGACAGGAAGATCGTGAGTTTGAGGACACAGGCAGCCTGCACAACTTAGTGAGATCTTGTCTCAAAGTAAAAAAAAAAAAAAAAAAAAAAAAATGGGCTGGAGGTGCAGCTCCATGATCGAGTACTTGCAAAGTATTTGCAAAGGCCCTGGGTTCAACCCTCAAGTACTGTAAAATAAAAATAAAAAGTAAGAAAAGCAGTCCATGCTGTATTCAGATACTCATAGTTTTTATATTATAAACCCTTTTCCGTTCCAGGATCCTATCCAGGATATCACATTGCATTTAATTATCTTATATCCTTAGTGTCCCTAGACTGTGATAATTTCTCTGACTTTCCTTATTTTTTTTTTTAACTTTAATTTTTTTTGATGACTGTGACTTTTCAGAATCTTTAGTCAGGTATTTTGAAGAATGTCTCTCAACTGGGGTATCTTGGATGTTTTTCTCATGATTAGATTGGATTTATGGGTTTGGTGTAGAGGGATGCAGAGGTAAAGTGTTATCACTATATATCAAATGTCTTTGCTATCAGTATGACGTATCAGTGGTGATGCCACTTGGCCACCTGAATGAGGTAGTGTTTGTCAGGCATCTTTACTATAAAGTTATTTTCCTCCTCACCCTTTACATACTGTACTTCTGAAGGAAGTTACTGTGTACAGTCACACTTAATGTTCGACACTTGAGCAGGGAGTAGAACTTGACAGTTCAAAAAATGATTCGATGAAATCTAGGCTATGAAAAACTCTAAATGTATTACAAATGAATGATCTAAATTGCTGAAGGGGTTGGGGGAAGGATCTTGACCTAAGTAACTTTGGAAATATATGGAGACTATAAGTCTAAAGGTATAAGGAACTATACATGTGTACTGTACTCTAATTGGTAAAGCTGGGTCCCTTGGGAATATGGATTCTTTGCGAAGCCATTACATATGCATTGAGGAACTGAATGAGCTGGGATTTAGCTCAGTTGGGAGAGAGCTTCTCTGGGCTCTCTGAGGACCTGGGTTCGATCCCCAGCCCCACATAAAATAAGAGAAGAACTTGGAAGCCCACTCCTTGAACAATCCCCAAACAATCAGCCATTGAAAACCCTATGAATAGCAGAGAAGTACTGACACAGTGCTGGGCATGGCACAGTGTTGGGGAAAGTTTCATTCTGTTGTACATAGGGTTGCTGTGAGTTGTACCTGACTTGATGGCACCCAACAACAACAACAACAACAACAACACAACAGGAATTGAATTCATAGGTAAATGGATAGTAAATGTTTGGAGCCAAGTTTTTCACTGTTGGAGTAGAAGGTTAGAGAAAAAGAAAAAGGGAAAGATTAGAAGGATCCATGTGGTACTGGACTGGAGTTGGAGACATCACTAAGAACTCGTGTTTAGCTTAAAATAGATACAGAAGTATATATATATACAGAAATACAGATATATGTACATATACCTGTCAAAATACACATGTATGTTTTCTTTTTCTGTCAACTGAGAGGTCTTAAAAGCAATGACACTTTAGTAGAAAAGAAACGTTGCTTTTTGATACCATTTGCCAATAAAAGGAACCATGATTATTTGAAGAAATGGCTAGCTAATTTTAGGACTGAGGCAAGAAATACATAAGATGACCCTGTAGCGTCTTGTAGTGCCAGGAAGTAAGGAGTTGCTGAAAATACAATAGCAGCAGCAACAACAAAACTAATCATCAACAACAAAATCAAGTAAGAACAAAAAACACAACCCGGGTGGGGAGGTGTTAAAGGCACCTAAGGGCCAACTGAAAGAGCACCCAGTGGCCAAAACTGAAACAATTTGAGCAAGAAAACAAATACTGTTTTATTGGATTATGACTCAAAGTATAAAATAAATACCCATGTACCCATACTGACTGAAATAAATGAGATAAATCCTCCGTATAGAATTCCAAGTTTTATAAATTTAATTTTTATACATAATTCTCATTTCAACAACCTAGAAAATTAGATGAAATCATTAAAAACACTGTATTTGAAGATAAGGCTAAAAAGTAACCTTTAATTTAAATGAGCAAATTAAGGGTCATACAAAGCCACGAGTAGGCAGATTTTCACATATTTTACCTTTAGGTTTCCTAGACAATGAACCTTATCTGGAAACTACTACTTTCTCCTTCTTAGATCTTCAGAGAACAACTCTTTTGAGTTTTTCCATACCAAGTGTATGTGTCTTTACACAAGAGTACATTTACCTTCATTTATATACACCTCTGAGAAAAAGAAATGTAAGAACTTTCATTTTTATTTGTAGCTAAAACAAGGTCTCAATGTTTACTAGTCTCTTAGCACCCATAACAGTGATGGAATGCTGTCATCCTTCTGGTCACCCTACACTGATTGCTCACAGAGTGTGGGGACTACAGTGACTCAAACATTCCGAAGACACACCCCTGAAATGCACATTGAAAGAGGGATGGGCTGTGTGACTAAGCCTGTGGACTTTTACAGTAAGTTGTGCTTTGCTCAGAAGCAGGCACCAATAGCTTGATTTTCAAAAGCAATATAAGCACCACTAAAACAACCCATGAAAACTATGCTTAATCTTTTGTCAAGGGAAGTTTTGAAACTCCAGGAGGATTAAAATAGTGGCAATGCTCTGTTTAGCCCCAGCTATTCTTTCCTTCACGTTTTGTGTCACAACATTTGCATCTTGCTCCAACCCACCCAGAAAACTGTGAGTGACAGCTTTCCCCAGAGCATTCCCTAGAAAGAATAGGGCATCTCACACCATCCTCTTGTTTTCCAAGATATTTCATGTCACATGAAGTATCCATATATTCTCAAATCACAGTCTGGCTTTTAAAATCATTTTTCATTCTTCTGTTATGGGCATGACAACTGTTAGGGTAAACATGAGCTTGAAAGAAAATCAATTCTTACAAATTAAATTATAAATAACATGAAAAGTAATCCATCCTTATCATACAAGCCAAAGAGGGCAGAAATCAATTGTCACATAATATCTATGAAATTTAAGTATATATAACAAGATGACAACTGGATTAAGATATTCTTTTTCCATATCTTTCTCTCTCTTGAGAGACAAACTCTCTCTTCAAACACATACTTAATGATGTTCCCCAAAAGGGTGAATGACATAACTATTCCCAATGGATTTAGTTAACTAAAAGGCCCAAAATGCTCACACTTAAGACTTTTTAATCCCAGTTGCTGGCCAACATTTTATGTCAATCTCAAATTGTGAAACTATTGCAAAGTGATGCAATATTGGAAGTACTTTCTGGAGTTTAGGTTCATTATTGGTGTGATTTCCTTTATGTAATGGAAATAGCTCCTTTTCCAGGAACATATAAACACCTTAAGAAAGGAAAAAGTCGAGTGATAGATTGTAGAATTTCAATTTGTCACTGAAACTACTTGAGGTCCACAGTTACTATAATCTTGGGTGTTTGCACCTGCTGTGGGGTAAGTGCATGTCCTTGTGTACTTCACAAAGAGTTCCTTGTGAATAACTGGGAAAAAGGAGGAGACTGGCAGAGTAACTCCCTTTTCAACCCACTTAGCCTCTTTTCCTTCTTTCTCAGGGAATACTGTCCACCCACAGTATTTTATTTACCATAGTTGCAAAGTTGTCTTGCATCTTTTAGCTTTGAATGAAGAAGTGACCTCTGACCTCCACAACTGTGACTGGCACTTACTGATGCAATAGGTCAGGTTCTCAGAGTTCCCTTTGCATTCCATACTGTTGTTGGTGATGTGAATGTTGGAGTATTCTCCCTTCTGGGTCTTTCTCCATGTTAGACGATGCTTTTTGGCTGTGGTTTTCCCCTATAGACATATAAGTGGTCAACTCTATTAAGAATCTTGCCATCATTGCAAATTATAGAATGAAGGCAATGCACTGAGAAAACTATTTTTTCCTTAAATTGATTTTCTTTTTATACCAGGTATCTTGTAATTAGGGTAACTAGATTATAAAAATGAGGATGCAGAGAAAGTAAGAGGTGGAGGAGGAAGAGATTGAGGGAGGGAGAGAGAGAGAGAGAGAGGAAGAAGATGAGGAGGAGGGAAAAAGAAAGAGGCTATATCATCATAAGAAAATGGTATAGGTAGCCAGGTGCCATGGCGCACAACTGTAATCCCAGTGACTCGGGAGGCAGAGGCAGGAGGATTTCAAGTTCGAGGCCAGAAGAAGTCTGCATAACTTAGTGACAACCTGTCCCAAAAAGTAAAAAAGTGGGCTGAGGGTGCAGCTCAGTGGTACAGCACTTGCAAAGCATGCAAGCGCAAGGCTCTGGGTTCAAACCCCAGTACTACAAAAAAGAAAAAACAAAAACAAACAAACAAAAAAAACAAAAAAAAAACAAAAAAAAAGAAAAGAAAAGAAAAGAGAGAAAAGAAAATGGTATAGGTGAAAAATAACACAAACAAGGATTATGCCTCCCACCCCCACCCCCTACCCCCCCAAAAAAGAGCTTTCTGGTCACTTGGAAATGGTTACATAAGAGTTACAAGTTACAATCAGAATAAGCAAAATATATAGTAAACAAGGGAATATGCACCCTTCACATATTATTGAGAATTGCTGTGAGTTACTGGAGGAGGAACTGGGGATAAAGAGGGAGGATTGATCTTCTGAACTTCTCCCCTCATGGAGATACTGTCTAGCAGCAGAGGCAAAATGGAAGTACTCACTATTTATACCCGTGTTTGCAAAAAGGGCACAGGTCATGGTCCTGAGAGTACCTGACACAATGAAATAAAAAAACCTTACAGAGAAAAAAATAGAATAGTATAGCTGATCAACTCTCTCTTTATTTCCCTTAAAAAACTTCCAGCTTCTTATGGTTATCATTTTAGATGAAAATCAGGAGGCCTTCCTAGTACTACCAGCTCTGACATTGAGCCTGGTAAGTCATTCTCCTTCTGTATTGTTTTTTTCCCAATACATTAAAAATAAGTTATCTACTTTCTAATTTGTAATGTAAGATTTGTAAATCTCTTTCAACTCTTCTGTAGAAAATCTGTTTTGAAACATAAAAGGCTCTTATGTTTTAGAATGAATTCTTTGCATGTGCCACTAGAGAATTAATAAAAGGTAGTAAATAATGCATTGTAAAATATTCAGAGAATTAGTCTTGTCTAGGTATTTTGCAATACTTTAACAGAATTGCAATTAAGAGTTGGCCAAGAGAAGAGAGACTAGAGAAGGAATTTGGGCAGGTGGAGATATGGGATCAAGCTAGAATGTTAACAAGGAACATCAGGTCTCCTGTGGACATTGTTACTTCAAAAAAGTTCAAAGGCTCCAAAAGACTTCCTGAAGAAATGTCCTAGTTCTGGCAGATATAAACTTATTACCAAGGCCTATCCAAAATGACTTTTTTGAATTGCATAGCTCATGATGTTTTGAAAATCACATTATATCTATAAAATTAAAGTGTATCATATAATTAGGCATGAAATGCCTTATATTAAAGTATAGTCATATGCTACATAATGATATTCTGGCCAACAACAGACCATGAACATGACAGTGGTCCCATGAGATTATACAGTGATGTCATAGCTCTCTTAGTTTGTGAAAGTACCCTCAAATGATGAGTCCACATTTTCCTAACACACACAATGACAAAATCTCTTAATGATGATTTTACAGAGTGTATCCTCATCATTAAGTAACATATGACTACATGGGAAATTAGGAGCATTCAGAAGATTTTTAAAAAGATACTTCAGTTTTACTCTGGAGCAATATCAATGTAGTGTGGTATTGCAGGACAAAGATTGGAAAGAAGCAAGCCAGAGAATTGATCCTGGTGTTTGAAGGCTAATTTTCCCCTTGAGATGATTTCTAATTCCAACAATATATGAGCCCTTATAGACACTAGACCCCATCTTTGAGTCATTTCAATCATGATTGGATTTATAATGACTTTGGAGAGCTAGTATCTCAAGATTAGCTACTTGCTAGGAGCAAAAATAAATCATCCCTAGAGAAAGTAGATGTCATAAAGAGCTTAAAAATTCCTTCTAAAATTCTTTATATACAACGTCCAGCACTCAGTCAAAAATAACCAAGCATAAAAGGAAACAAGACAGCAAGGCCAAAAAACAAATGACTTGCCATGGAAACAGACCTCTATAGATCTAGTTAATGCACCAGTTAGATGTTTATTTTTAAATGCTGTTCTTCATATTCTTAAAGAATTAAAACATAAGGTTGAAACTTTTTGGTAAAGAACTCTGGAATAAAACCAAGTGGAAATTTTAGGACTGAAAAATATAATACCTACAATTAAAAATCAATGGATGAATATAAAAGAACTTTTCAGGTTTGATTGAGAGAAAACTTAGATTGATCTCAAAATTTCACCATAATTATCTTTCCATATATTGAAACCTATATGGGAAAATATACATAGAGGAGTACAGTCATTCCTCAGTATCCTTGGGGGATTTGTTCTAAGACCTTCTGAAGATACCAAAATCTGCTTCTGCTCAAGTCTCTTATATAAAATGGTGCAGTATTTACATATATTCTATGCCCATCCTCTTGTAAACTTTGTTGTTATTTTTGTTGTTTGTCACTGCATCTTACTATATAGCCTAGGCTGGCCTTAAACTTACAATCCTCCTGCTAGGATTAGAAGTGGGCACCACCATGCCCAGATGCCTGTATATTTTAAGTAATCTGTTATAGTTGTTAGTGTTAGGTGTCATTGAGTGATGTCCAAATCTTAGCAACCCTCATAAGGTTTTCAATAGCTAAATTTTTTAAGAGAGGACTTCCATGTCCTTCTCCCTTTTTTTGGTGCTAGGGATTGAACCCAGAGTCCCAGAGAGCACAGAGAGACACACTACCAACTGAACTAAACCCAAGCTCTATCACTGAGATCTACCCCTACCCCTTTTTTAAATTTTTTATTTTGAGACAAGGTCTTTCTAAGTTACTCAGGCTGCCTATGGCCTTGAACTTGAAATCCTCCTGCTTCAGTCTCCTTACCCACTGGGATTGCAGATTCATGGCAAAGCACCTGGCTTGTTTTTGTTTTTTTCAAGGCAGGGTCTCACTAAGTAGCCCAAGCTGTCCTCAAACTCATGATCTTCCTGCCTCCACTTCCTGAATGCTGGGATTATAGCTGCAAGCTACCATGTTCTCCCAACAAGATGTTCTGAAATATATATACATTGCAGGAGGGTTAATTCTAATTGATTAGCCAATGCATTATCTTGCATAGTTATTACTTTGTGATAAGAACCATTAACATCCACTCTCTGATTTTTCAATGATTCAGTATATTATCACTAGCTGTAGCCCTTGTGCTGTACAATAGATTTATTGCACTTATTGCTCTTACCTAACTATAACTATAGCATCCTTTGACTACATCTCCCCATCCTATACTTCTTAACCACCTTAGTCTCTGGTAACCAATATCCTACTCTTTTCTTCTTTGATATCCACTTTTCTAGCTTCCACACGTGAGAAACATCATGCAGTATTTGTCTTCCTATGACTGGCTTATTTAATTTAACACCTCCATGTTATTCCATTGTGAACACATACCACACTTCCTTTGTATGTTCATCTATTGATGGACACATTGATTCCGTATTTTGGATATTGTGAATAGTACTGGAATAAACTTGGTAATGAAGATATCTCTTTGAGATATCAATTTCATTTCTTGGGGATTATGCCCCATGGTGGGATGCTGGGTCAGTCTCTTCCTCTGAAACATAAAGAGATGGCTGGAGGAGATGAAAGCTCAGTTCCTTTCAGCTATGAAAGTCATGTAGTCAATAATAATAGTGGTTATTAGGCTTTCTGTGGATGGGAAGATGTTTGTTAAAAAAAAGAGAGATATAAACAGAGATAGAGAGAAATTAAAAAATAAAGAAAAGAAAAAATGATTCTAGAAATAAAGGAAAAATATAACCCTTACTATGGGGGGAAATTATAACTCACTCAGATTAACAGTGTGAAAATTGAAAATTCAGATCTTAACTAATTGTAATGTTTTTTGGAATGAAAAATTCAATTTTTCACACCATGACCTGCTTAGAAGTTGGCCCTAAGGGTATCTGTGTAAAAACCCATGTGGAATAATAATTTTACCACTTTGTGCCTGCATGGGGCTCTGAGTCCACAGATTTCCCCATATGGGTAATTTATTTTGATATTCCTAAAAAACCTGTAAGGCATAAATTGGTATCTAGAAAAAGTGTGAAACTGACAACAATGCTCTGCATTTTGTTCAGGACCTGGGCTCTGGGTTGTGTTCTCATTCTGAGAATGAATTTCTGTTTAGGTTAAATCTTCACTTATCTCTCTAAGAATTAAGATATTTAAGAATTTTTATTCTCAAGATTGCATAATGGGAAGAATACTTTATTAGAACCATATTCTAAGTTAATTTCATTGTCCTTTCTTGGATTAAAAAATAGGTCATAGCTCAAAAAAAATTCCTAGCATAGTTCTGATATTCAAACAGGATGGAAGGTTTTTTTTAATTATTATTATTTTCTAATATTACCTGTAGTTGTTTTTGCAATATCTTGCTCAGGAGCTTGCATATAGTAAGTTCTTAATAAATATTTTAAAATTGACTTTCAAATTAAACTGATACTCTTTGATCATCATATCAAACCTTTAGGATGTACCATGTAAATTGAAATAAACATTCAAGGAGTTTGTAATTTAATACCTAGATATTCCTAGATGAAAATATGTGGATGCATTCATATTAGGTTATGCCTGTATGTTTTATAAAGATAAGTGTACTTCATAATGGTCCTTTGCTTTTGAACTTGTTGGTTTCATTTTGCTAAATGTAGTTTAAGCAGAATTTCTCTTTGGATATTCATTACCTTTTTGGCTTGTTACACTGCACTGCAGGGACTGATAACAAAAGAAAAGCAACCAATCTTATCACAGGTATTTCTGATCCTATGCAACATTTATAGTATAGGTGATGAATAAGAATTATACTTTGTCTTCAAGAGAGTTAGTGGATGTTGATAACATTTAGGATTGGGGGAGGAAATGCTTTTGATCAATAAAAGGAATTTCTATTAGGGAGAGAGACCAGCTGAAAACAAGAATTCAAGAGAAAAATGGCTTTGTCGTCTTTCTCTTATACGCATATGTGTTATTTGAACTTCCTCTATGTTGGAAGTCTGCATTTATTGCTGTTTTTCCCTTGCATTTTACTTTTTTTGTTCCCTAATTATATGGGGAAATAATACTTCTATGTAATTTGTGGGCTGGGATTTAGCTCAGTTGGTAGAGCGCTGCGCTGCAGTCTCTGAGGTCCCGAGTTTGATTCCCAGCACTGCAAAAATGGGAGAAGGGCCTGGCAATCCACTCCCAAGGCAATCCCAAAACAGGCAGCCATTGAAAACCCTATGAGGGTCGCTATGTGTCGGATATCGACTCGACAGCACCTAACAACAACAAATGTAATTTGTAATCATTTTAATAAGGAAGAGTAATAATATTACAAAAGACACATGTAAACAATGTAACCTTTTTGCTAGGTACGCTCTAGTTATTGATCTAGTGTTATCTCTTGTGGAGGGCTATGGGTGACCTGTCTCTAAAGGTGTATAGTTTTCTTAATAGGATAAATCTCTTTTAATTGAGATCCTTTACTACTAAAAATATACATTACCTGTTTTGTAAATGAAATGGAATCACCTCTGCGTTCACATAGGGGCTTCTGTTTTGTCTCCCAGTGAGACTTCTGAGAGAAGTGGTTTATACTAAGAAAAGGAAAAAAAAAAAAAAAAAAAAAAAAAAAAAAAAAAAAAAAAAAAAAAAAAAAAAAAAAAAAAAAAAAAAACCCAAAAAACAGTAACATCACAAAAAAAGAAAAAAACCCAAAATTTATGCTGCAAGTTGTTGTTGTTGTTGTTGTTAGGTGCTGTTGAATTGGGTCTAACTCATAGCAACCCTACATACAACAGAATGAAACACTCTCGGACACTGTGCCATGCCCAGAACTGTCAGTGCTTATCTGCTATTTATAGGGTTTTCAATGGCAGATTGTTTCTGGAGTGGCTTGCCAGGTCCTTCTCCCATACTACAAGACCCTACCTAAATATTCTGAATTCAGGAGACACTCAGCCAGTACTGTTGACTAAATAGGTAAATTGATCTAGAGTTTCTGAGTATATTCTGACTAAGTGAAAGCATTAATCTGTATACTTCCTTACTTTGGTATTAACAGTTGATTTTGGTCTCTAAATGTTTCATTTCTTTTATAAGCAGATGCTATTTCTACTACCTTTCATCTCTTCTTTGTATTTCTTTCTTAAGACATACACATGCAATACTTCTTCCAGTTACACTAGAGATTGGCTTGCTTAAAAAGAAATAGTATCACTTATTCTGGATGGACACCAACTCCTTACAATGTGGCTAAAACCACAGCTATTATCCTCACTTGTGGCCTCTGCTTCTCAGAATCAGAAGGTAGCTGGATGCAATGATGGAAGGATATGGTCTCCACTAGTTCACGAGACCTGAGTGTGCATCTTTTCCTAGCTGTGTTAAAAAATATCAGGTTGGTAGCTGGAAATTCACCATGGCAGGAATTTTTACACCATAGAAGCCAGCAAGTGTTATAAATCAGGACCTTTTCTCTCCAGAGTTAGTAGTTAAATATTTACCAGCACACCATTGGCTAGATGGGAGGCAGAGAGAGAAGCCCAGGGAGGTGGAAAATGAAATGGGAAACTACTTAATTTCCATAATACAACAAAAGAGTGAACCGAAGTAGCTTCCTGTTCTTCAGTCTTCATCCACACCAACAGGTCTCGGACAGCTTGCTCTCGTCTCAGGCCAGTGTCACATTACAGAGGAGCACCACTCTGGTCCTCATGGTGCTTCTACATGCCCCAGTGACCCGGACAACTCATTAAACCTCTCTCAGTCTCAGTTTTCTTGCTTATAGTACAAAAGTGTAGATGGAGGGAGTGGCTTAGATGCTTATTACTCAGAATGGGTTAAGGGACCATCACTATGGGCATCACTTGGGAGCTTATAAAAGAAGCAAGACCTTAGACCAGACTGAGAGGTACTCAGATAGAATCTGTATTCTAACAAGATCCCTAGCTGGGTTGTGTGGATATTGGGAGAAATATTGGGCTAATTGAATAGTTTTCAAACCTGGCTAAGTATGATATTTGGAAAGGTTAAAACTCATTTATTTCTGCCAGGCATAGTGGTGCATACCTGTGATGCCAGCTACTTTGGAGGCAGAGGCAGTAGGATTGTGAGTTTGAGACCAGAGGCAGCCTGTGTAACTTAGCAAGACCCTGTCTCAAAAGGAAAAAAATTTTTAAATGGGCTGGGGATGCAGCCCAGTGGTAGAACACGTTCAAAGTATGTGTGAGGCCCTGGGTTCAACTCCCAAATACTGCAAAAACAAACAAACAAACAAATCCCATGCTTATTTCTGACCTGTATCTCTGATATATTGCATCAGAATTTCTGAAGATGCATCTCAAGAGTTTTCTTTTCTTTTTTTTCTCTTTTTTTGAGAAGTCCCCCCAAAGATTTTGAAGACCAACCAGCGAGAGGATCCATTAGCCCAGGTGGTCTCTTCCACATCTGTAGTTGCTCAACCAAAAGTTGCTAACCTTTGAGATAAGCTATCCAAGCCCAGTGTAGTGAGGTGCACCTGTAATCCCAGGATTCAGGAGACTGAGTAGGGAGGATTACAAGTCAGAGGCCAGCCAGGGCTACATAGGACCCTATCACAAAAACAAAAGCAAAGACAAAAACACAGCCAAAATTTTTTTAAAAAAATAAAAAAGATAAGCTATTTTTATTCCTGCCCATTTACTCCACCGACTTACTAAAATTGGTGAAAAATGCATTTTTGAAGGCTCAGAAACTTTTAAACCACCTTTCTTTCGTGACATACAAGAAGGCACTGTAAAAGCTTAGATTTTGGAGTGGATAAAACAACCTTGTAATATGAAGAAAAAAACCCAGTGCCAATAAAGATAGATTACTTCATAGGTTCAGAAGGGAAACTAAAGGAAAATAAGTGGCACTGTAAATGTATCTGTCTCTTGAAATCCTAGCAAGTGTTAAATGCATGGCCAGCCTTGAAGTGGGTTTAGTGTACTTGTCTAAGATAGCGAGGCTTAAGGGAGTAAATGTGGCCGAAAGATCAAAGTACTTTTAGCTGCTAGGTATGAAATATTGTAGATTATTATTATTTAAGTGACTAAATTTGCAAGATATAAAGCAATTGTTTTCTGTGGAAATACTTTTACGATCATGTGCATTTTCATTTTAGATTTTATTCTACCAAATATGGTCAGCCCAGTGTCTGTGAGGGATTGGTTCCAGGCCTCCCCTCAGATACCAAAATCTATGGATGCTCAAGTCTCTTACATAAAATGGCATAGTATTTGCATATAACTGAAGTACTTCTCTAGTATACACCAAAGCATCTCTGTTATTGTTGTTAGGTGCCGTGGGGTCGGTATCCAATTTATAGCAACCCTGCGTTGAAACACAACAGGTGAAACACTATTGCCAGTGCTTCTCTACTGTTCGTAGGGTTTTCAATGGCGGATTGATTTTTGGGAGTGGGTTGCCGGGTCGGTCTCCCAAGCTTACAGCACCTGGTGTTCCCAGGCGGTCTCCCATCCAAGTACTAACCAGGTCCAACCCTGCTTAGTTTCTGAGACCTGACGGGATGAGATGCCACAGGGCTAGGGCTGCAGGCTTAAAGCATCTCTTGTTGTTGTTGTTGTTAGATGCTGTCGAGTCAGTATACGACTCATAGCGACCCTCATAGGGTTTTCAATGGCTGACTGTTTCGAGATTGCCTTGGGAGTGGATTGCCAGGCCCTTCTCCCATTTTTTGCGGTGCTGGGAATTGAACTCGGGTCCTCAGAGACTGCAGCGCAGCGCTCTACCAACTAAATCCCAGCCCATTAAAGCATCTCTAGGTTACTTATAATACCCAATACAATGTAAATATCTGTTGTACCATATTGTTTAGGAAGCACTAACAAGGAAAAAGAATCTGTGCATGTTCAGTACAACTAAGAATACCAATTAGGAATATATTCACTTTAAATTATAAAAATAGGACTTACAACTAAGAATTCTTTTGCTCACATTAAAAAAAAAAAAAAAAAAAAAAAGAGGACTGAGAGCTGCGGGGAGCGGGATCTCCCTGTCCTCTGCCTTTCTGTCACGTTGGCGGCAGCTGCTGGAGCTTTAGGGATCATTCACAAGTCTTTCCCTGAAGGAGTTAAAGGCTGAGGAAAGTCAGGGCAGGCTGCATCTATGGCTGCTTTGGGATGGCAAAGCTTTCTCACTCTGGCACCCAGAAGAATTCCACTGACTTCTTGGCCAGAATTAGGCCACAGGGCCACCTTTCACTAGAGAGGTTTGTAGATGAGATGAGTTTTAAATTTCAAACTAAATTGCCAGTGCTTTTTACTTCCGATCCTTTTATTTCACTCCTCCTCAGCTCAAAGGGGCTGGGATTTAGCTCAGTTGACTATGAGTTGGACACGACTCGATGGCACCTAACAACAACAACAGCTCAAAGGTGACCTGTTTGTACTTTCCCAACAGTGGTCTGCTTAGCAATTAGTCCCATAATTAAATCTTGCCACCTTATGTCCATATAACGAATTCCTCTTTTTCCAGACATTTGTATGCACATTTTATACCACCACAGCACATATTTATGTATATGGTGGTCTACTACAGGCTCTTTTTTCTTTTTGGGGTTATGGGGGGTTGAACGCAGGGCCTCACACATCCTTTGCAAGTTCTCTACCACTGAGCTGCATCCCTAGCCCTTTATTTATTTACTTTTTTTTACTCTTTGAAAATTTTGAGACAGGGTCTCACAAAGTCACATAAGCTGCCTCTGGCCCTTGAACTTGCCATCTTCCTGCCTTAGACTCCCGAGTCGCTGGGATTACAGGTTTGCACCACCACACCCACATCTGTAGGCTTATTTTTTCCCATAGGTTATCTCCTGTGTTCCTCAAAAACAATTCATTCTTGCACCTCCTCTAAGTCCAGAACAGTGCTCCTCCTAGTGATACCTGCTAAGCTGAGCTGGGAACGATGTCGCCTGTGTCATGTTTGGGCTACTGCCCAAACCCTACCTAACATTGGTGCCCTTGTGTTTGCAACAAACTCTTTCTTGCACTTTGGATGCTTACTGTCCATCCAAATCACAATGCCTATAAACACAAATCACAACGGTAGGCCCCATGAATTTCAGAAATCTCTTTTGAAATATCAGACCTGAGTGATTTGTACAGCATCCCAGAAATTTTCCCAAGGAAACTTGCAATTAGGGTGAAGCTACAATGTTCCATCTCTTAGAAGAGTGACAAGTGTGAATGCGGACAGGTCTGAGTCCAGCGAGTTAGAGGGCCGACCCCACTGGCGGAGGCTTAAGGCAGGCACTAGACAAAATCATCGCGTAGGCTCGTTTATAAAGGGAAGAGTCAACAAACTACTTATTATGTGTATTTCCTCCCCTTCCTGCTCCTCTGCCTTCTGTCCCCAGTTATTTTCGTATTCCTCTCACACGATCTGTCTTTTCAGACATGCATTAAATGAATTAGAGAGACAATTTTTACTGGCACTCGCATTTTTCCCCTGATGGATGCAGCTGTGAAACGTATGTGTGAAATACATTAGTTTGAAAACAATCACAAATGGTGAAATGGTGATCCAGGAACTTTGGGGTCAAAAAGGAAGAAAACAAGGGAGGAATAGGGAGAGAGAATTGCAAAACCTACAAGGAATAAGCTACGATGGCACTCACAGTAAGTGAGAAATGTTAAGTTACAACAGTCAGATTGAAAAGTCAAAAATACACCCTGCTTCTGTCTTCATGGCATAATTTATCAGTGCAGCACATGTCTCAGGATACATTCTGTTCTTCAAATAATAGTTATGTCTGCAAACAGTATAAGTCTGAGGGGAGAAAACTCTACTAAAAATAATACTGGCTTACCATCTTTAAATGACCTGGTGCTAAATGGTCCATGTGACTTAACGTTTCACTTTGAACTAGTTGGTATATCATCAGGTCAGCTGGGTAAAAATACAATTTTTATCTTATTAATCAGTATGTGGTTTATGTATTTTCTCATTCTTGATCGTCATACAGAAGGTTTGGAAAAGATCTCCTCCTCCTCCTCCTTCTCCTCCTCCTCTTCCTCTTCCTCCTTTTCCTCCATTTCCTCCCCCTCTCCTCCTCATCCTTCTTGTTTTTCTTCTCCTTCTCTTCTTCCTCCTCCTCCTCCTTCTTTTTTATTTTTTTTTATGGTACTGGGAAGTTGAACAGAGGGCCTCACACACATGCTTTGCAAGGGCTCTACCACTGAGCTGCACCCCAGGTCCACTTTTTACTTTTTAGTTTGGGACAGGGTCTTGCTAAGGTATGCAGGCTGCCTCTGGCCTTGAACTTTTGATCCTCCAGCCTCCACCTCCTGAGTTGCTGGGAGTATAGGCGTGTGCCACCACACCCAGCTTGGACAAGATCTTCTTGTGGAAAAATATGTTCAGTATACCCAAATGTTGCCATGGTTGTCTTCCAAGTCATTGTGTTATTTTGGTCTTCAAGGCCTTAGAGTTCTAGGACGAGATTCATAAATAGCCAAACAGAACACATTGTCGTACTTCCACATTGAATGTTTCAGAAGTTACTACTTTTTCTTCTTTTTTGGAAGGAAGTATACTTAAGAGCATATTTTGTTTTAGAAAAGTTCCATAAGGAGAAAGTTAAGGAAAGTCCTATAGTCAATTTTATCAAAAGAGATCTACAAAGATCTGTTTCAACCACCAGTGATTTCTATTGGTTTGTAGGGCTGTTTGTTAGCCAAGAGAAGGAGAGAACAGGTTAGTCACATTCTAGGAAGTTGAAATAAATGTAAAAGTTCAGTGCTGGGCATAGTAACAACACACCTATAATCCCAGTAACTCAGGAAGGGGAGACAGGAGGATTTCAAGTTTGAGGCCTGAGGTAGCCTGTGTAATTTAGTGAGACCATCTCAAAACACAAGAAAGGGGTCTAAGGGTACAGCTCAATTGTAGAGCACTTGCAAAGTATGTGTGAGCCCCTGGGTTCAGCCATCCAGTATAAGAAAAAAATGTATAAAAGTCCAGGGAACTTTGGATAGTTTCTATGTTAAATGAAATGTTATTCAATACATTATAGCATTGTTGCTATTAGTTGCTGTGGAGTCAATGTCTGACGCATGGTGACCCTACATATAACAGGCAAAACAGTATTGTCAGTGCTTCTCTGCTATTTGCAGGGTTTTCAATGGCTGATTGTTTTTTGGGAGTGGGTTGCTGGGTCCTTCTCCCAAACCTATAGTACCTGGTGTTCCCAGGCGGTCTCCCATCCAAGTACTAACCAGGCCTTGACTCTGCTTAGCTTCCATGATCTGATGGGATAGGAGGCCACAGTGGTATGGCTGTAGGCATTTTAGCATTATAAATGATAAATTAAGGGGTAGTCTCCATGCTGTTCCCGCAAACATTCCTTCAGCTAGAGAACGAGGCCTCATTGTAGTTTTAGCATTCTTTCTCTCATTCCCTCTTCCTTTAAAATGTTTTCTACATAGGAGGCTATTCTGGCCTCTGTGCATATGGTCTCCTGGTAGCAGATCCAGCTTAAAAATTTGCAAGGGGGAAAGAGTACAAATAAATACTGTTTCCTTCTCTTCCCCCTCCACTTCCTCCTCCTCCTCACCTTCTTTCTCCCTTTGCTTCTCCTCCTTCTCTTTCTCTTTCCATCCAGTGACCCACTCCTTGTTTTCTTAACTGCTGCTCTGTAGTACAACTTGAGGACCCCCAAGCACACTTTTATGTATGTGGCCATCACAGCTCAAACACAGGAAGCCTACGGAAAGCTGTCCCTTAGCCTCCTTCAAGTGAGGTGTACAGTTATAGCTGTGATGCTATGATTGAAAGGTTAGCCCATACAGATCTGGAAGCAGGAATATGTCAGAGTTCAAGGTAGCCACAGTATGAACCAGAAGGAAGTCCATTGGTTCCAGGCAGGCATGTCCCCTTGGCTTCATGGATTTTTCTCCTCTTAAACTCAAGTACAGACTTTAAGCTGTAGCACCATTTCCTTAGCCCTAAGGGTAGAACTGCCTGGAGATCTTAACCCATCTGTCTTTCAGACAGGCCGAGCCATGGAGCTATGTCTTATCTGTGACAGGAAGCAAAACTATGTCTTAAGCCATTGCCTAAGTCGACATTTTCTTCTCTACAATGTGGTAGTGGTGTTGTGTGCCATTGAGTCGGGTGTGACTCATAGTGAACCTATGTACAATAGAATGAAACACCCCCCAAGCCTGTGCCATACCCGGCACTATGTCAGTGCTTCTCTGCTATTCATAGGGTTTTCAATAGCTGATTGTTTCAGGAGTGGATTGCCACATCCTTCTCTGATTTTTGTGGTGCTAAGGATTGAACCCCAGGCCTCAGAGCATGCAGAGCAAGCACTCTACCAACTGAGCTAAACCCCAGTCTTCTCTGCAGTGTAGGACACAAATTCTGTATTTATCTATAATGCATGCATATAAGTACTGTGGGGCACACGCCTCCCGGCCCGGCCCAAAGGTTTGAACAGGCGGCGCCTCTGCGCACACAGATACTAAACACAATTCACTCGGGACCCTCGGGTGAGGGGCGTGGACTCCTGCGGCCCTCGGGTTGCCAGCAGAGATAGGAGAAAGGAAAAGCCTCAGGTGCTTTTGCCTTCCAGAGGCAAACACCCGTGTTGGTGGTCTCGGTGGTCATGAGGAGACAGCTGTTGCTTCGTCCGTGATTAGAGGGAGAGCGGGTTCTTCCCTTGTTGATGGTCCCGGCAGGAGAGCATTCTTTCCTCACCAAAGGTCCGGGTGTGGGGGGGAGCAGGAAAGCTGTTTCCTCATCGGTGGTCCAGGCAGGAATGGGCGAGAAGGTCTTGCTTAGCCGATGGTCTGGGCAAAAAGGCAAAAAGGGTGAAAAAGCATGAAAAGGGTAGAGCTGCCACAGTGCAGCTCCTTATATAGCTCGCCCACAGAATGGCCTGAGCCAATCAGCTTTCAGTCCAATTGTCCAATCAGGAAGGGTTTTGTACAAACGTGCAACCAAGTTACTTTCATTTTCCCTAGATTTCTAATTTACAAACCAAATATTCAAAAGCGGTTTTCCCAGTTTGGGAGTTTTTGCCAGTTTCCTCCCAATTTTTCCCCACAGGTACAAGGACTCTGGCAAATTCTCTTCTTATGGGAAGGGAAAACCTCCACTAGATTGGTTGTGAACCAAGCTAAGGTACGGGTCCTGAAAGAGTTCCTTAGAGCACATAAACCCTCTTTTTTCCACATTTGAGTAAATACTAAGCTCTTATTCACTCTCACCAAATCACTTGGTAGGACTTGGGTATTTAATGGATTTTCCTCATTTTTACTGAGCAATAAAATTGGGTTTTTAATTCTATGGGGATATATGGAAATGATTGTGAAATGCAATTGATTTTTATAAACATGCATATAGTATATTTCACACTGATAAGTATTTGCCTTGTGATTTGCTGGCATATGTGTGCCTTGTACTTTACGGTTTACTAATGAACAAAGTGCTACAGTGTGCTTTCTGAAAAGCAAAACTGACTCTTTCCATCAAAAAAAAAATTACCTCTTTTCTCACAATGTGAGCAACAGAAAGCTGCTGGAAGGATAGTTTTAGGAAAAAAAAAACGTGAACTCATCTCTTTTATGATTGTTTTCCTAGCAGAAACCAAAGAACCTGTCTGTGATGCTTCCAACACTTTCTCTAATTAGTTCTGGCTTCACATACATGCATTTGAAAAAGAGTATTTAGAATAATTGTTTGTACTGCACACAATTAAGTAGGGTTGTGTCCTGTTCTATAATCACTAGAGACTCCCTCCTGAGAAAATGCTTCTGATTTAAGCACACTCTTTATTCTATGGTGTGATGCCTTCAATGATACACCCTTCTGAGGGGGATTAGTTTTCTCAGACAGACCAGAAATAATTAACAAGAGAGAAACCATTTCTCATCAGCCCCCACCCCCTTTTAATTTGTTTGAAATGTGTCCATCCATTCCTCATGCTCCTGTGAGTCCTCCTCTGAACTGACTCCCTCATTTGTGGAGCCAAGGACATAAAACTCCTCAGGGTCACTGTTCAGAAGAAGGAAAAACTGCTTTCTTTTATTTCCCTGTCTTTGTCTTGATCAATCATAGTGTTTTTATTTGCTATTTAATGTCATGCTCCCTTGGGCATGGGGAACTTACAGGCTGAATGCAGACTCTTTGAGGAAACCCCAGCCCTGCCCAGCCAGCTGGTTGGTGCAATCTGTGCACCGGACTTTGACCCTCCCTGTACCCATGCTCAGGGTTCTGGCTGGCCAAACAGCTGTAGTCCTTGGACTGGGACTGGGAAGCAGGACGTTGATGACCTCATGGGGACTGATAAGCAAGTTCCTCCCACATTCAAGCTCTTTATTCCTTTGTACTTCACTTAACAAATCATAGATTCAAAGGCAAAATTATTCAGATTTTCAAGAGGCAACTGAAGAGCATTGAGCCCCAAGCATGAGGGTCCCCTTTGGAGCCTGGGCTACATTGGTGACATGCCCATGCAGCTGCTCCCAGTCTTTGCTCTTTACCTCTGATATACCCTGGAGGACCCAGCTTGGAGTGGACCCAGGATGCACAGTTAGTATATAATTGCTGAACGCAGTTCTTAAGCTGCAAGCTGCTCTGGACTTAGCTTGGTGCTCTGGTCTGTTGGGGCTGGGGTACATTTTCCATAAGACTATTTCCTATCACATACCTGCCAGTGCCCGCCATAGGGGAAATGAGGGGCTGGCTGTGACATCACCTGTAATTCACACTATTGCTCTGATTTCAGGATGCTTTCCATCTACGTCACCCCTGAGAGGTGTGCAACTCTCTACAAACAGTTCCATAATTTCTATTCCAGGCTAATATTGCTCTAGTTTATGTCCTGTCTGTCCTCTGTGATCACAGGGGGATTAAGGACAGCAGCATGCCCAGTCACCTGCATTGCCTCCTGGATGGCCAACTTTGCATCTGCATCACTTGGCAAAGCTGAACAATGGGAGGAGAGAATTAGGTTTCCAGTCTAACTGAGAATTTGTCTTGGCCACCATCCCACAAGAGAATTGAAACACTATGCCTTTTGAGACACAAATGTATTTAGTTTAATGTTCATCCATGTCTTGATTTTATTCTTATTTTCTCTATTTCTTGTTCACTTGTGTCTACATTGGGTATATGAAGTCCCAACTCTATAGGTCAATGACACATAACTATGACGTGTTTTTTTTAAAAAGTTGCTTTTCTTGTGGAAAACTTATATATGTTATAGAATATGTGAACATTTTAGAACAGAAAGAGATAAAACAAATAATCAGAATGGCCTTATCATCATCCAGGAGTAATTACTTAGCATTTTAGCATTTTTTTACATATATAGCTATGGTGCATGTATTATTGAGATACTGCACATGTATATTGGTCTGTAACATACTCTATATACCCAATAATATACCAAATACTTTCATGTTATTATTAATTTAAAATATTATTTTCAAACTTTTGTGCATAAGCCTCCCTTGGAAAATAAAGATTCTAAGTCCCCTCACTCACAGAGATGCTAACTCCTAAATCTCAGCTGAGGACTCATAAATCTGAGATGTGCATTTTGAAGAGGCATCCCGGGTGACTCTGTTGGAGATGATTCTCAGAGCTCACTGTGACTAACACCAATCTACAGTAGATTTTCAATTGCTGCATTATGTTCCATCACATAGATTTGACAATTTATTAAACTAATTTTATATTGTCCATTTAACTTTAGTTTCCAAATCTTCAATAGCACGATTAATTCTTCAGATAAACCTTTCTGAACCTCTCTGAATATTTCCTTAGGAAAATTCTGCAAAATGGAATTACTGGGTCAAAGGGATTACAAGCCTGAGCAAAGTAAATGGTATTAAGAGTGGAAAAACAGATTCATAAGCCAGAAGGCAGTAGGCTGATAGGATGTAACAGCTGCCATTTATCAAGGGACTCTCCTCTGCCAGGACAGTGGTCCTCAGGTTTTTGTTTTTGTTTTGTTTTGTTTTTTCTTCATCAGAATCATCCAGAAGGCTTGTTAAAATCAGGTTGCTCCCTCCTTCCTCCTCCTCCCTGTACTCTTCTGATTCAGGAGGTCTGTGATGGGGCTGGCAATTTATATTTCTAACAAATTTCCAGGTGACACTGATCCTGCTGGCCCTAGGCCCTAGTTTGAAAACCACTTCCTTAGTCATTATTCTAGGAGAGTCTTATGTAAGTTATTAAAGTTCACAGCAGTGTTTGACACTTGAGGACTGAGACTCAGAGAGGGTCTGAGGTCATGGAGCTAATGATCGCAGAGATGGGATCTGATTCTAAGCTTGATAATTCAAAGGCAGATGCCTTTCCCATAAGGCAACCTGGATTTTTCATTTTACTGCCCACAAGTAAAATATTTCAGATGTCTTCATAGCAAGCACTGAGAGTTTCCGTGTGAACCTCACCCTACCCTTACCCCCTCTAAAAGGCATACATCAGGGAGGAGCGTGGTTAGGAAGTGTTTAGCTGAGAATTTCCTCAGGGGAAGCTGGTTTGCTGAGGGATACTCACCACTCACATCACTGGGAAGGGTTGCTACCCCGCCCTCCCATGGCTTCCTGAACATGTGGATATCGAGACAATCTTTTTTCACCAGTTACTGAAACCACCAATAATCCTTTCTTGGAAGAGAGCTCTTTCTTCTCCAAAAACCACCAGCACGATTCTTCGCACAATGCCCTAACTAACCTGTTTTTTCAGGCAACTCAGAAAACAAGTTGCATCAGGGCAAAAAACAAAACACTCCTGTGGAACCGGTTGGTTAATAACACCCAGCAGAGCTGAGAGGTGAACATTTGCAAACCTACACCCAGAACCACCAAGTGAATCAGACACATTTCACAAGTAAAGAAACTCTGAGACTTAATTATGTAAATCTAACCTGTTTATACCTTGGGCTCTTGCCACCCTGCTCTCTTTCAGTGTATTGATGAGCCTGTGTGGAGGTTTTTTATTTTTGTGTCATTCAGTCTCCATTTCTTCATCCTGTGAGCTGAGGACTCTACTAGGCACCAGCAAGGAGAAATGCAATACCACGTGTTTAAAGCATGTTTTTTATGGCTTCTAGCATTGCTTCATTAGATGGAGGTACCTGAGAACAATCCATTCTTTTTTTTTTTTTGCAAGCGCAAAGGATTTTATTGCCCGACGCGTGGGGGTCTACTCAGCTCCATCGAACGAGAGCGAGAGAGACCCCGAAATGCAGAAGCCAGGGCTTTTTATACCCTTAGGGAAATGCATTCCTTCTGTCCTTGTTCAGCACAAATTTATTCTGCAATGTCACGTAAGACAAAGCAATACAATCCAAAAATTCTTATGTCCAGAGGTTATAAGGAGCCTTGTATAGTCTTCAGCTTTATCATTGTTGTTAATTCCCTAACTGGATAAAGAAAAGTCTTTGGCAGAGAAAATTTAGCAAGTCTGTGAAAGAATAAATTCATACTGTATTGCTTCTGGTACCAGAACTAGTATCAAATAATTGACTATTTTGGTGGCAAAATGATTATGATAATTAGATTTGTCTGCCAGACAAAGGAATGAATATCTTGTGACATAAGGAATTCCCTATAATAAAAAGAATTGACATTCAGACTGGATCTTTGTCAGGAATGCTGTTAAAATTATTTTTTCTACACTAGGTAAGAAATTTGGTTGACTCTTAGGATCCTCTATGCTCATCCCCATCTTTTTTATTCTTTTTCTTTTTTGTAGTAATTGACCTAGTAATTGGCCTCACATATACTTTGCAAATCCTGTACCACTGGGCTGCATGAGCAGCCCATCTTCAATTTTGAGTTAGGGTCTTGCTAAGTTACCCAGGCTGCCTCTGGCCTCAAACCCTCGATCCTCCTGCCTCCACCTCCATTGTCACTGGGATTATAGCACACCACCATGGTTGGCTAGTCAATGGTCTTATAGAAGGAGTTGGGAAGGTCAAAGTCACATACTTCTCAATAAATACCTGGTTGGCAGGTGGGAGAAGTGCTTGGGGTGTGTCAGGAACATGGATTTTGTAAAAGTACAGCACCTTCCTTTTATAGCAGTGCTTTCAGCTTTTGCCTCTGCACTTAGTGTCTTTCGCTGTAGAGCTTCCCCCAAACCCAACAATTCACAAATTAGGCATTTGTGGAATTGTCTAAGGCAATAGCATGCAGTCAAGCCTTATTAACTGGAATCCAATTAGCCAGAATCACTTTGAAAATTCTATTTTTTAGAAAACATGGAGAAATTATCTAAACCCATATTAATGACTTAGTACAATAAAGGACATTTTTGGAATATTGTGCACTTTCCTTTTTTCTTTCCTTTTTTCTCTTTTCTTTTTTCTTTCTTTCTTTCCCTCTCTCTCTCTCTCTCTCTCTCTCTCTCTCTCTCTCTCTTTTTTTCCAGGTACTCAGGAGTTGAACCCAGGGACTTGCACATGCTTTGCAAGCACTGTACCACTGAGCTTCATCCTTCACCCATTTTGTTGTTGTTGTTTTGTTTTTTCACTTTTTGAGACAAGGTCTTACTAAGTTACACAGACTGCCTCTGGCCTTGAACTTGTGATCATCCTACTTATGCCTCCTAATTTGCTGGCATATAGGCATGTGCCAAAGCACTTGGCATAACATTGTGCACTTTCAATATAAATTTAATTTAACCTATTCTTGGACACTGATCATCAGTAGCTATAATGATTCCATAAGGAATTCTTCCATGCTGGGCGCAGTGGCGCACGCCTGTAATCCCAGCGGCTCGGGAGGCAGAGACAAGAGAATCGCAAGTTTGAGATCAGAGGAAGTCTGTGTAACTTAGCAAGACCCTGTCTCAAAAAGCAAAAAAAAAAAAAAAAAAAAAATTGGGCTGGGGGCACAAAGCATGCAGGCATGAGGCCCTGGGTTCAACCCCCAGTTACGGAAAAAAGAAAGAAAAAAAGAAAGAAAGAAATTCTTCCATCAAGCAGGGTGCTGTGGCAAGTGCCTGTAGTCTCAGCCATTCAGGGGACTGAGGCAGGAGGATTGCTAGAGCCAAGAAGTTCAAGATCAACCTTGATGACATAGCCAGAACCATCTAAAAAATAATAATGATAATAAAATAATAAAATAAAATTAAAAAGAAAGAAAAGAAATGCACAAAAAGGAAAAAAGAAAAGAAATTCCTTCACCAAAAGATCCTATTATTATTCTAAGAAAATGTGTCCTTACAAACAAATATATTCCAGAAATATTTTCATTAATAAAGATGAAAATAAAAAGAATTTTCTATTTATCACTGACATAGGCAGAAAATTTAATTAGCCAATGTATATTGGTTTCTTCCAGTACCACCAAGCTGCACCCCAGCTCCTTTGTAATTTTTTTTTTATTATGAGATAAAGTCTAATTTGCACAGGCTTCTTCTGTTCTTGAACCTATATAGGTCTTCCTGCCTCAGTCTCCAGAGTTACTGGGATTACAAATATATGACATGGCTCCTGGCTTCAAAATTAATATTATAGAAACCAAAAAACACATTTGTTCATCCTTATCCTTGGTTCCTCTTTCCATGGATCCTAAAATATTACATGGAATATTCCAGAAAGAATGAGAGCATATTCACCTGACCTTTCCAGAAGCATATTGTTACAATTATTCTATTATTAGTTATTTTTGTTAATCTCTTGTTATGTCTAATTTATAAATTAAACTTTATCATTAGTGTATATGTACAGAAGAAAACATAGTAAATATAGGGTTCAATAGTATCTACTATTTCAAGCATCCACTGGGAGTTTTGGAATGTGTTCTCCATGGATAAGGGGAGACTACCGTATTGCCCTAAAATTCCCAGATCCTACTATTAAATAATTTTTAGTGTTTTAAAGCTTTGCATCTGACTCCATATATGTAGAAGGAGTGAGATAAGTTCTTTTGGGGGTGTCATAAGTAATATTTCCAGTAGTTAAATTTCTCTGAATTAGAGAGGTAGTGAGGAGTACATGGGCTCCGATGTCCAGGCTCTGAATCTCTAGGCTCTTTTTTCACCTCTTTCCAACTGTATATCCTTGGGCAAATCATTTCTCTCTTGGAATTCTGTGTAAAATGTCATAACAACCACCACAGTTGTAGAGGAAGAGAATATAAATGATAAGCTTTTCACAGAGCCTGGCATTGAGGAGGCATCAAATAAATCTTAGCTATGAAATTAAATTTCCATCCAACTATTCACACTATGAAGTTACAGTTTTGTGGGTTTTTTCATTTAAAGGGAAACTATGACCATTTATACCAAATGCATATTAACATTATGCAATTCAGCAATAAATACTAAAAGAAGAATCTAGCTAATAAAAACATTTAGTATCAAAACAACACAAAGTTCTGTTAACTTCTTCAAAAGGCTCAACAATATTTCAAATACACAGAATTGATTTGGAACATTCATTTTATATAAGTATAAAAATTACCTATATACAAGGTGGAAAATTGAAACCATACAGAAAGATACAAAATAAATAGAAAAGTCTTTACCTTTGACTCCACTTTCAAAGTCTCTGTATCTTCTAGAATTTTTACCGTAGGAGGATTGTGAGTTCAAGGCTTGTGTAATTTAGCAAGACTCTGTCACAAAATTAAAAAGTTAAAAACAAAAATGGGCTGAGAGTGCAGCTCGGTGGTAGAGTGTTTGCAAAGAATGCATGAGGTCCTGAGTTCAAACCCTAGGTACTGCAAAAAAAAAAAAAAAAAAGTTAGTGGGACTGTTAAGGGTATACTGTCCTATTTATGGATTATCTATGTCCTTTACTCTGCTTAGTTGACATTACATCATATTGGATATTAAATTGGGTCATATACTAGGTAGGTTAGTACGTTTGGACACTAGAACTCTACCAGTTCATAGACAACTTAAATTCTCTAAGTTAGCACTGCCTGTTGGAGAATCAAATGAGATGCTGAAAATAAGCATTGAGTACCATAGAATTTGGCACCCGTCTCCACTTGGGCTGCTATAATAAGATATAAAAACTGGGCAGCTTACCAAAAATAGAAATTTATTTTTCACAGTTTTGGAGGCCAGGAGGTCCAAGATCAAGATGCTGGCTGATTCAATGTTTGGTGAGGGCTCTCTTTCTCATAGATGGCACCTTCTCATTATGTCCTATCATGGCTGAAAGTGTGACAGGTTTCTGTGGTCTTCTTTTACAACCACATTGATCTTGGTTCATGAGGGCTCAGTCCTCCTGACCCAACCACCGTCCAAAGCCTCACCTCCTAATATTACTTTAGGGATTAGAATCTCAATATGTTGACTTTGGGGGATACATATGCATTCAATCCGCTACAACTGATAACTTTTCAATAAATGATAGCAGCAGTAGTTAATAATTTTTCATTAATAATTATCTAGTATTAATGATTATTCTTAAGGAACACTAGACCAGAGTTTTCTAATTTTTCTTTTTTGGCAGTACTGAAGATTGAACCCGGGGCCTTACACATGCTAGCCAAGTGCTTCACCACTGAGATGCACCACAACCCCTTTTCTTATGTTTTTCTTTGAGACAGAGTCTAAATTGTGCAGGCTGCTTCTGGTCTCAACTTGTGATCTTCCTTTCCTAACCTTCAGAGTAGCTGGGATTATAAGCATGCACCAGTGCACCAGGCTTCAAACACCCAATTTTTAAAATATTGACCCAAGCAATCTTAGCTATCCATTTATCATTTTCCTTGGTATATATTCCTTGCTGTGCCTTAAAGGCAATTATTAAATCTTCTTTTGGGATTTTTTATCTGAAGTTTCAAGCAGGTCATTTTCTCCCAGAACTATTTCTCAAACAAGGAAGTAGTTTTCATCGCTTGCTTCAGGCCTTTTTCCAGTCTGGAGTAAAGCTGGACACATATTCCACAAAAAACTCCAACCTCATCTAGAGATAGAGATAGAGAAAAAAAATTAAATCCTTAAAAAAATGAAATCTTTAAAAAGCGAATTGTTCACTGAGTATTCAGTAAAAAGCAAAGCAGCTTTTCTGAATATGTCTATAAAGATTTGTCATGTTTGCTGGTGGTCAAAGCCCCTCTGGATAGCTTTCTGAGTTTTATGTTGTTAAGTCCTCCAGGGACCTGCAACCAGCCTTTGCCCATTGGGTCCATTTCCCTTCCTGCCTGCCTTCCTGCCTTCCTTGCTCTCCTCTCCTCTTCTCTTCTCTTCTCTTCTCTTCTCTTCTCTTCTCTTCTCTTCTCTTCTCTTCTCTTCTCCCCTCCCCTCCCCTCCCCTCCGCTC